>VWZE01006227.1:202308-233399 GCA_013396675.1 Eubucco bourcierii | reverse complement strand
CTTGAGGTCCCTTCCAACCTTACCATTCTATGATTCAATGATTATCAACAGAAACCTTGTTAGGTGCACTGCTGACACTGTAGAAGTATTTTAGCAAATAGCCAGATATTCAGTGTCATAATAAAGGCATTTTAATTAGAATTAAAATGAAAAAGAGCAATTGAATTCAAGAAGAAAAACATGATCATCCTTATTTGCTTGCTTTTTAAATAGGACATAGAAAATCAGTTGTTTAACATGACAGGCTCCTTGAATGTTAAAAACACAGAACTACACAGCTGTAAGGGACCTTGCACAACACCATGTTCAGTCACCAGAAGACACTATAACCTACAGTTCTCTCCAGAAATCTACTGTTCTCCATCTTAAGCAGATTTTTTTCCTGCTCTTTTCATTGTGTTTTCCCAACTTCAAGGCTCCATTTTCTCAACACCATTTTCTATATTAAAAAGTAAAGTTTAGGTAAAGTTTTATTACCTGGTTTTTATGACAAAATGAGTTTCTGGTCTGCAGCTTAACTGTTGACTTATGATATACCTTGCAAAAACCTTTTCTGTACTAAGAAAACATTTGATGAAACACAGCTTTTGCATGTGACGTATCATAGTAATCTATCTTATAACAAGGTAAGCTGTGGCAGCATGGGAAGCTTAGAGGACTAAAGCACCTGGCCTGTGAGGACTGCCCTGTGAGATGCCACACATCTTTATCTCTTTTGACTTCCTATTCTCTCTAGGAAATGTCATTCCTCTAGCTCCTGTCTCCCTCTAAGCTTGCAGATCAATATCTTTTCACATATTATTTACCATCCTTTTCTTATGACTGTTGCCTTTGGTTATAGTCACTACAAACAACTAAGGGTACAGGGGATCAAGAAGAATTTCTATGATGTTAATTAGGAGTGATGAGAGGCCTGAGAATATTCCCAGATGCTTCAACTATCTGTACCACAGCATCCTGTCCTCCAAGCTTCAGTGCAGGGTGGCTCCAATTACCGACTTTCTTAGTATGAGCTGTGTTCGAAATACAGGCAGAAAATATGCCCAGGTTGTCTTGGGATTTGAGTATAGCAGCTATCCTACTATTTTTGTAGGACTGCTGTGCCTGAATGAGTAAATTTAACTAAAGGTGAGGTGATGAAGAATGTTAGGAGATGAAAAATATTCTACAGAAGACTACAAAAAAAATAAGTAATTTAAATCGAAGACAGCAATTGAAAACCAGGTGAAATTCAAGGAAGAAGGAGAGAGAAAGAAATGGAGAGAAACACCGAATGGTAGAGGTTATACACACACAAAACAACAGTAGAAATTCTGATACTGTTCTGTACTGGTTTGAGGCTAATTAGAATATTTAATAGAGAAAATTACACTATAGGCTGTGAAAAGAAAACATGGTGATGTCTATTTCACTCATAGGCTTGTTGAGATTGTTCTGGGAACAGAAACCAAAACATAGATAAGGCATTGTCTGTCTGTCTGTCTCTGGGGGAACAGCAGTTCGGGTGGTCTAGCAGCTTCTGGTTCTGGTTCCTCTGACGATTAATTTTCACTAATCACTTTTCTTCTAACCCCCCTGGTTGATCCTCCAAACTCACCTTGCACATAAAGTAAACCTTGGGGTAAGGTACAGGGTTGAGGAGAAGGTGGAAGGGTGGTTGGGAGCCCCTCCTGGGGTCTCTGATTTCTGGGAGGGGAGTTGTGTTTCTGTATTCCCTTTAACTTGTCTATTTCTGTAACTATTCCTGTCTATAGTGTATGTCTCTGCTTGTACATTGTGCTGAGCTGTAAATAGAGCTTCAGTCCTTAACTTCCAGCTGGCTGAGTTCTAGTCTGGGGTCATTTTACAAAGTGTGGGGGGCAGGGAAATCCCAAACCATCACATGTTCTTAGCCAGTGCTTTCGGCCTGGATCAAAAGTAAGTTTGGCAAAGTCTTTATTATCTTTGTTGATTTTCCCACAAAAGGCCACGCTCCCCACCCCACTGCTTGCCATCAATCTGCTCTAAAGACAGTAAAGTCACCTCCGATTCCAGGATTTTTAATAAAACATTTCTGAAGCCAAATATATAACCCAACCCACAAAACAATGTATAAACACTGATGAGTGATGATGAACACACACATGTCAAAGTTATCTACAATAAACTCCATAAAGGACTTCTAAATCATTGCTACTAATAGGGATAGCTCAGTTTAGCATACTGTCAGAACAAATAAAAAGAACTCTCATATTTAGCAAAGGAAACATCAAAGAAACAAAAACCAAAATTATTTTAGAATAGATCTATGTAAGAGTTGAAAAAAATCACAGTATCACAGTATTACCAGGGTTGGAAGAGACCTCAAAGATCATCAAGTCCAACCCATTACCACAGACCTCAAGACTAGACCATGGCACCAAGCGCCACGTCCAAACCCACCTTGAACACCTCCAGGGATGGCGACTCCACCACCTCCCTGGGCAGCCCATTCCAGTAGCCAATGACTCTCTCAGTCAACAACTTTCTCCTCACCTCCAGCCTAAACTTTCCCTGGCGTAGCTTGAGCCTGTGTCCTCTTGTTCTGGTGTTGGTTGCCTGAGAGAAGAAAGCAACCTCCTCCTGGCCACAACCACCCTTCAGGTAGTTGTAGACAGTGTCTACAACTATAAGTTGTACAAATGTGTCTGTCCCAGTTCAAGCATATTTAACATACAAAGAAATAGTATGCATTGCCTAAGTGCGGGAAAAACACATTAACAGTTAAGAAAACAATCTGAAAGGTGAACAAGTCACTTTAATTGTACTTAGAGTAATGTCTTCAATAAAAGCACTATGAAATGCCACGCTACCACTACAATTCTAAATGGAACCATTAAATAAAACAAAAGATCTCTGTAGTCCTTACTATGCTCCTCTCCAAGACTAACACTGAAGGGATCAATTAAATTTGTGAAAAAACAGGAACATCCATTATTCTAAACTAGAACACAGTACTCTTTCTTCAGAGCACTGCAAAGACTTTTTTTTGCAGGGGAACATGGGAAAAAAAAACAAACCACCAAACATTATAAAAATTGGAGACTGAGGATATAGTAGGATTCCAAGTCAGACATGAGGATAATGCAAGTGTATTTATATTCTCAAGCTGCTTCTGACTGCATCTCGCTTCTGCTCCTGCCTGCTTCTCATGACTGAGCCTCTGCAAAGCTCCTTGCCCTGCAACAAGTGAGGTCTCTCCCCATCTTTCCCCACTGCTCTCTTTTGTGTGTGTGCACTGCTTGGGAAGCATGAAAAACTGACTTCTAACTCTCAGCATCACAAAAGTCATTGAGAGCTAGAAGAAACACTTGTAAAAGCCATTTTGCTCCAGTCCTGCATTACATGGATGATGGGTGCTGTCCTTTGAGGGGAAGGCAAACCATGCTACGCACAGGTAAAATCTTTGGAGAATTTTGCTGACAACATCTTAAAAATGTTTGTGAAACACACTGGAAGTTGATTGGCTTTAGAGGTTTCAAAATTGACTAACTTTGTATGCATGTTACTGGAAGGATCAAAGTCAGAGTAAGCTTTATGAAAAAATGTAAGTTTCTACTTCAAGGCACATGGATAATCCAAATCTTCAAGAAAACAGTTGTAATTTAGGTTTTATTCAGCTAAAAACAACATATTCATTCTCTCACATCATCCCTCCAAAGAAGTGAGGGATTTTTCTGCTATCTACCACAAAATTTCAGCCTTAGGCATGTATTCAAGGTTATAAAGAAATCAACAGCAATCTGAAAAGTTACATTTTGGCCAGGTGACAAGCAATAAATAACTTTTACAATCTCTTCACATGTGCCTTTTTCATATTTACATATATACGCAAATGCAAGAATCCTAACTTGTCAAGATGTTTTCAAGATCTGAAAGAAGATGTGTAATTTTAAATAGTTATATGTAAGAACTGATATGAATGCATTTTAAACTGAATAAAGGTTTTAATGCTTTAGCAAACATAGCTGGCTTTCATAATTTTTTCTGTCCTATTCAATGGTCACATTTCAACAGACTCAAAACATCAGCTTGTGATACCAAGCCGTTGAATAGGAATTTCAGACTCTTTGAAAAACACTGCCTGTGGAGGTACCCATGAAAGAAAGACTCATTAAACCAAACGACAGTACAACCTGTGGAAGATAGTGCAACCATAGCTGTTCAATCAGATGAGATAGAGCTAGGCATTAAATTATGTGGGGTTTGGGTTTTTTTTAATTTGGAAAAATAGCTGAGAAATAGAGGTGTTATTTCTAGAATAAATGAAATCAGAATGCCAGAGATCCAAACCTGCAGAAAATATCAGGTTGAAAAAGAAGGAGGTTCAGAAGCAAGTTAATTTGTAAACATTTTAGATTCTCAAAATAATTTTCTATTGGAAAAATAAAGGCAAATGTATCCTTCCCTGATGCTGCTTGGTGATCATTTTTTTTTTTTATATATATATCATTTTAAGGATACAAGTCTCAAAAGCCTTAGTAAACATTTCTCACCTGTGTCCCAACAGTCTCCTGGAAGCAGCGCCCAAGTTGATTTTTAACTGAAACAGGAAACATATGAGGAATGGGTTGTTGGTTTGTGTAAGCAGCATGTCCTTTCTGGGTCTTCTGATACGGAAGACCTTGGTAAGAGACCTGTGGATGTACTGGCTGAGGTACTTTTGCTTTTTGTGCTGTTGATGTGCTGTCAATTCTTGAAACTTGGTGGATCTGGACTGAGGCTTCAGGAGGATGTTTCACATGGATATTCACTATGTTAGGAGGAAATTTCACTAAAGCGATGGAAGGAAAAAGTACAAAAAGAAGAATTGGTAATAAAATATGTTTTAAAATACACACTTTTGGTACCTTTAAGGTGTTTATTTTTTGTACATTAGAATTTTATCAAAGTGCCTTAAAGTGACCAAAATATAAATGAAACCTAAATAAAACATCATTAATAATGCAAGAAAATGAAAAAAACCACAACCACACCTAACACACACACACACAAAACCTCAACAATAACAAAAAAAAAACCCACTCTAACAAAACAACAAACCAATCAACAAAAACACAAACTAACAAACAAAATTAAAAAGCAAAACAAAAAGCAAACCACCAAAACCCCCCACAACTATTCACACAGAAAACGACAACATTATAGGATTGCTATATAAACATGGATGTCTAAATTGGCTGGTGAGACACTAATATTTGTGGTCATACTGTGTAATAAGAATCCCATTTAAAGTTCCAGAATTCAAACTGTACTGAGTTATTTTTGAATATATAGTAAAATTTATTTTCTTTTCCAGATCCATCATCTTTCTCTGGAACACAGAGAAAAGCTTCAGATTTCATTCCTTCACCTTGATATACCTGCCAAACCCCAAGATTGGCCCTACAAGAATTGCCAGCATTTCAACCATCTATAATTGTCACTCCCTTTGATGAACTTTGAGTTCAGGATTTGGCAGATAAAGGGGGAAGAAATGTTTCTTCAGACTCTTCCATTTTTAAATATAGTTGTCATTTTAAGTCTGGGTATAGACTGAGAAACTTCAGTGTGCACAAAACAGTTTATGATGCTCAAGCCTCTTTTCATTTAAACACAAATGTAATTAAAATTATTGTGGAGAGTAGGCAGGAAAGGAGAAGAGGTGTGTAATAAGGTTTTTTTACTTTGTAAGCTTCATTAACATATTTCACATCTACTGCATCTAGCTGGGTCTTTGTGCAATGCTTGCTGGTGACAACTTAAGGCCAGACAATCCATTAGATCTAACACCTCTGAGTCACTGAACATACTTCCTCTATACTGCATACTGGATGGCTGAGTTTTCTGAGTAGTCTTCTTGCCTCAGGATTTGATTAGGCATTTTCAATTCTCATTTACAAACTTCAGCCTCACAACTCCACTTATAAGGAAGCATATTTCACTTATTTTAGGTATTTTTAAATGGTACTGTTTTGTAGAAATTGCTTTTGGTCTGTCACATTATTTTCATTTCAATAAGTACATTTCAATACTGATTTGTCTTAGACTGGAATTTCTTAAAAGGAAACACTATTTTTATTCTGTCCTGCATTGTTTCATTTATCAAATTCTTCAACACACTGCAGACAGAAGCAGCAGGAAAACTTATGCTACATGAATTACAGGTGAGCCTACAAGGAAAAGATTAAATGTCACAGAGAGAAGCAGTAAGGCCTTTCTTAGGCTATTAGATGAGTTTTGCAGGGCCAGACAAGACAACATAGTCTGGCTGTGGAAAGCACAAAACTTGCCCCAACTTACTACCTTACATTTTGATGTACGAAAAGAGATCCCTTCAACTAGTTTCTTCAGCTGATAAAACTCCATCTGATAAAAAATGGTATTAACCCTCAGAGGAAATAACTGAATTGCTTCGCTTTCATCTATCAATTCACACAAAACCAGCAAATTAAGGCTGGTTCTTCCCATGCAATATTATTACCACAGTCTTCTTCTGTTTCTTGGATCACTGCCTAGATGTGCTGATTAATTTTTATTTCTGCCAGCCATTTCAGGATGAATTGTTTTATTCTTTCCTTGAAAGAAAAGGAACATTCCTTTCTCCACAATCCAATATTCTCATTTGGGCATAGAACGAGGAAAAAAACAAAAACCCTCATTGTAACAGCTGATGGTTCTATGAAGACTTTTAAGAAGATCAAGGAGAAAAAATAAATTTAAGAGATCAGACTCTTTAACAATAAGAAACCTATCCTGTCTTTTAAGGTAGCAAATCTACTCCTGAAAACAAGCTGTTTCAAAATATTTTTTGTGGTCCACAATATTGTTTAAAATACTTTCATCTGGAATTAAATAGTCATAAATTGCTGCTTCTCTTAATCCTCTCTCCTTTTTTTCCAAGGCAGAAAAGTTCTTGAGCATTTTAGGGGATAATACTCAAACATGTCATTGGTAACTATTTCCCAGTGGACTGTGTGGCAGTCCCTAGAGAATAAATCCATTGAAAAGATGGAGCAGATACTTAGAAGTGTTTATAAAACATTATGTTTCCAGGAGAACACTGTCAACGCTTCCTTGACAGCTATGTCCTTTTCTGAAAACAGAGTTACTACATTAGATTATATTTATCACAAGCATATAAATAATTTGGCCTCTTTTACCAAAGCTGTTCAGGAACTAGTCACCAGCAACTGAGCCTCCTCATATCTGTCCCCCATATATTTTTTTTTTAACTCAGGGGCACCAATCTTGGAGAGGTAATTGTAAAATTATCCATCAACAAGGGGAAAAGAAAAATCAGCCAATCAATCCGGCAATTCAAACAAACGAACTTCACATTAATTCACACATTGTCAAACAAAATTGCAGGAGTCTTTCCATATGGATAGGATCTCACCCAGAAGAAAAGCTACCTACAGTCATAGGACACACCAGAAACAAATTCAACACTTCCCTTCACAGCCACTAGGACTTGTCACCTCACAAAAAAGTATTGGGGGAAACAGAAATCTGAATCTGGTTGAACTTTTCTTGACTGGGCAGAATTTAATAAACACCACAGCTTTTTTTTTTGTTTCTGATCATCTGCCTTCTTCATGGCATTAGCAGCAGAAAACCCTTCCCATTTTTTTCTATGGAATCATTATATGACCTGGGAAGAACACTCTATTTAATTGGATCGTATCATGACCTACATTCTAAAGCCCACCACAAAATTAACTTACAGGAAGCTACCAAATTATTTAACATAGACTGTATTTTTAGTTTTACATTAGTTTATCTTTGGTTTCTTCCCTCCACCAGCAACTATGGAATCACAGGCAAATTTCTATCCAGGTATGCTGCGATTTGTGGACTCTGGATCAATCGCAGTTGTTCTTTGTGCTGGTCTGAGGCTAACTGGAATATTTTAATGGAGAAAATTATATTATAGGCTGAGAAAAGAAAACAATGGTGATGTTTACTTCACTCATAGGCTTGTTGAGATGTATAAGAAAAGAACTCAAAACATAGATAACACAGCGTCTCTGGGGCACAGTGTCTCGGGTGGTCTGGTTTCTCTCTGCCGATTATCTCACTACCTACTTTTCTTCTAACTCCCCTGGCTGATCCTCCAAACCCACCTTGCATGTAAGGCAAACCTTGGGGTAAGGTATAGGGGTGGGGAGAAGGTGGAAGGGTGGTTGGGAGCCCCTCCTGGGGACTCTGATTTCTGGGAGGGGTGTTGTGTTTCTGTATTCCCTTTAACTTGTCTATTTCTGTAACTATTCCTGTCTATAGTGTATATCTCTGCTTGTACATTGTGCTGAGCTGTAAATAGAGCTTCAGTCCTTAACTTCCAGTCAGCTGAGTTCTAGTCTGGGCCGTTTTACAAAGTGTGGTGGGGTAGGGAACTCCCAAACCATCACATTCTTCTTCCGAAAAAGTCTAAACTCCTGCAAGAAGTCACCTGTATTATTCTTCTGAATTGAGTTCCACCATAAAATGAAATACATTTAATTGCATACTCTTCTCAAGAGCAACATTATTTCTAATTATTTCTGTCACTGAGCAAAATACTTCCCAGTCACTCTGGAGAGCTCGTGGTTCAAGTTGTGGTATCAGAATTCAAACTACGTAGACAGATCACTATGATTACTAGTTGGATAGTCAAAATTAGTTATGAAAATCAACTCCAAAGGAAAACATATTTTTCAAGAAAAAAGTTACCTTTTACACCTTGCTGTCCAGACATCGTCAGTGGTAAAGTATGAGTAGAGTGGATAATTTGTGATCCTACAGCCTTGTTCACCTGCTGTGGGTGATGGTACAGTTTTGGAGTATTGGCAGTCTGCACGGGGATCTGACAAAGTTTACCAGTGTAATTGGGAGGGCACTGGCATTTATCTCTAGAACTGCACTGGCCTCCATTCATGCATGGAAGATGGCAAATAACTGAAACAAAAGTAGAAAGAGAAATTTTTGTAAAAGACTTTAGTTTAGCATTACCTGATCACATAATAAACAGAAGTTGAAGAATAAAGGAACACTGCTGGGGGTCTTTGTTCTCCCAGCATCGGAAGAATGACTGTTAATACAACGTGCACATTTCATTACCTTTTATTCCCTGCCTTGTGACCTCTTTGTTTTGTTCACATGCTTTTTCCATGACAAACCCTCCTTCTGACCTCTGCCCAGTTCACAACATCTCTCCACAACAGACAGGGCAAGCATATTCACAGAACCATAGAACGGTAAGGTTGGAAGGGACCTCAAGGATCATCCAGTTCCAACCCCCTGCCATAGGCAGGGACACCTCCCACTAGTACAGCTCACTCCAGGCCTCCTTCAACCTGGTCTTGAACACCTCCAGGGAGGGAGCAGCCGCAACCTCCCTGGGCAACCTCTGCCAGTGCCGCACCACCCTCACTGAAAAGAACTCCCTCCTAAAATCCAGTCTAAATCTCCCCTCTGCCAGTTTAAACCCATTGCCCTTTGTCCCGTCATTGCAAGACCTTGTCAATAGTCCCTCCCCAGCCTTCCTTTAGGTCCCCTTCAGATACTGGAAGGCTATTATCAGGTCTCCTCGAAGCCTTATCAGTCTGTCCTCACAGCAGAGCTGCTCCAGCCCTCTGAGCATCCTCGTGGTCCTCCTCTGGACCCGCTCCAACACTTCCATGTCCTTCCTGTGCTGAGGGCTCCAGAACTGCACACAGGACTCCAGGTGGGGTCTGACGAGAGCAGAGTAAAGGGGCAGAATCCCCTCCCTTGCCCTGCTGGCCACGCTGCTCTTGATGCAGCCCAGCACTCGGTTGCTGTCTGGGCTGCATGTGCACACTGCAGGCTCATGTTGAGCTTTTCATCAACCCAGACTCCAAGGTCCTTTTCCTCAGGACTGCTTTCCAGACATTCACCACCCAGCCTGGACTTGTGCTTGGGATTGTGCCTACCCAGGTGCAGGACCTTACACTTGGTCTTGTTGAATTTCATGAGGTTGGCCTGGGCCCACCTCTCCAGCCTGTCCAGGTCCCTCTGGATAGATCTCTGCCCTCTAGCAAGTCGACTGTGCCACACAGCTTGGTGTCATCTGCAAGTCCCAGATACTTCACAATGCTAAATTAATATTGTTTTTGGCTGCACCTCTTATTCACAGTTTAGTACAGGTATTCCTATTTAGTCAGCCTTCTATTTCTCAAAATCAGGGATCACCTACACTTCCCTAGAAGACTAGGGAAAAACTCTCCAGAGAGTAGACAGTACTAGGGATAAATTTTCCATTTGCACTGTAAGCTGTAGTTGTTCTCTGAAAAAGCCATGTCTTACTGTTTGTATTTTTGCTTAGTATATATCTATTGTATAAAAGAAGCTAATTTGTATACCTACCCACCAAGATCCTAAAAACACTGCGAGATTCCCATCAAATTATTTGAGAGACAAATTTCAAAGTATTAAAGCGTTTTAACTCTAATATAAAGACAAGGGTAATTACCTCTATGCCAGCCAGTACTTGCATGTTTACAGCTAAATAAATTATCAGATGAAGCGCAAAAAATGTCAACATTACTTGAAAAATATTTCTTAACTCAGAGATGCAAACAGTAAAAGGCACAGTTCAGCGTTTTCCAGAAGTATGTTGTGAGACTTTGTAATCAACGATAATCTAGCTGAGCTGTCAACATTTTCAAGAGCTAAATGATGCAAGAAAAATATTGTCAGATTTCATCCAAGACAAACTAAGGTTGCTTTTTCAGAAATAATTTTTTAATTTTTTTTTAAATTTTTTTTTTTTTTTGGTGAAATAGCATAGAGTATCTATCTGTCAGCTATAAGAGATGATTCTGACTGTGGAAATAAATTAATAAAAATCTATAATTACAGCATTTATCTGGATTGATATTGCTTGGTCTGTATTGAATGACAATAAAAATGAGAGACTGTAGATAACACAAGGCAATTAAGAACCTAATGCTTTCTTCCAGCCATCAGCCACCTCTCCTGTTCTCCATGGCTTTTGAAAAACGATGGAGAGAGGCTCAGCAACAATATCAGCCAGTTCTCTCAGCACTTGTGGATACAACCCACCAGGGCCCATGGATTTGTGTGTCTTCAGTTGGTAGAAATGATCTCTAACCCAGTCCTGACTGACTAGTAGTGTCTTAGAATCATAGAATGGTAAGGTTGGAAGGGACCTCAAGGATCATCTAGTTCCAACCCCCTGCCATAGGCAGGGACACCTCCCACTAGTACAGCTCACTCAAGGCCTCATCCAATCTGGCCTTGAACACATCCAGGGAGGGAGCATGCACAACCTCCCTGGGCAACCTCCCTGGTCTTCTTCCATCCATTTCTGCTCCCTTTCTTCCAGAGAGGATAACTGGGGGACTCGAGCACTTCCCCTACAAAGAGAGACTGAGAAACCCGGAGTTGTTTACTCTGGGGAAAACTGACAGAAGATCTTATCCATGTGTACAAATATCTGAGGGGTGGGTGCCAAGTGGATGGGGCCAATCTCTTTTCACTAGTCATCAGCAATAAGACAAGGAGTAATGGCTACAAACTGTGAAGAGACACTTTACAGTGAGGATGACAGAGCACTTGAACAGGCTGCACGGAAAGGCTGTGAAGTCTCCTTCTCTGGAGACTTTCAAAACCTGCCTGGATGCGTTCCTGAGGGAACTACCCTAGGGGATCCTGCCTTGGCAGGGAGGTTGGACTTGATCTCCGGAGGTCCCTTCCAAACTCTAAAGTTCTGTGATTCTGTAATGCTTTTTATTCCAAGTGGTGTAATCTCTGGGCAACTGCAACCTATTGCTGCTATTAATACCATGAAACATTAGTATCAGATAAGGAATTCCTGTTCTGTATGTCACAAGAGAAAGTAGGACATTCTTGAGCCCAGGGAGTTCCAATCCAGTTGTGCTGGGCACAGTAAGAGTGCTCAAGAAATGGTACAATCAGCTGGGCTCCTTGCAGAGCACCCTCGCATTGTACTGACAGAGTGTGGACCACTGATGCCTGATCACCACATAGATCAATGCACAAATGTGCAAAACAGAGAGAGTTGTTTTTCTATTCTGTTCTACAAATACATAGTGAATAATCTATGTATCTTGCCTTGTATTTTCATTTCATATAAACTGAAAGCACTTCAAGCTGTAGCACTGTTCTAGGAGGCCCAGTTGACTTCACAGAAGGCTACCTATGCTAACACAGGCCCCACTTTTTTGGGTCCCAATAATGTTTGGACTTCATCTGAGTGCATAAAAGATGTCCTTACATAAGAACTGTTACTTCAGTCCAAAACAAAGTGTATTTGACTCCAGCAGTAATTAAAGTATGACAGCTCTCTTTTTCTCTGGTAACACCTCTCCCTAAGCAGCCACAAAGAGGAGGTTTATTGTAATAGTAACAACATACAAAGAATCTTAGGTACTTGTAAAGACCTGCCTAAGTTTGAAAGTTGATGTTCATTTCATGCAAAAGTAACTTTACACAATGAAATAATGTGAATTGCATTACAGGGAGAGCAATTCCATGCTTGAAAGTAGTACAGTGCAACAAACAGTCTGAGGAATTGTCTGCATACAGGAAGCCTATAACATAGGTTTTTCCTCCTGCTGTCTCCAGTCTTGAGGCAATAAGGTAAGACATAACATCCATCTTTTAAACAATATAAATATACTAATTATTTCCATCAAAATAAATTAATTTCTTCCAAATCCTGTTCCTATATAGCAGCCAGCACCTGGAAGACCATGTCACACATGAATCTGTGCATTACAGGTCACTCTTCAGGTTTTCCTCTCCTGCAGCAGCCCACCAGATAAATCATTGAATCATAGAATGGTAAGGTTGGAAGGGACCTCAAGGATCATCTAGTTCCAACCCCCTGCCAGAGGCAGGGACACCTCCCACTAGTACAGCTCACTCAAGGCCTCTTCCAATCTGGCCTTGAACACCTCCAGAGAGGGAGCAACCACAACCTCCCTGGGCAACCTGTTCCAGTGCCTCACCACCCTCACTGCAAAGAACTTCCTCCTAACATCCACTCTAAATACATGAAAAGCTTTGTCTTCAAGCAAACAAAAGTTTGTGCAAAAAATATTGTGAAGGGAGACAGCAATAAAAAAAAAAAGAAAGAGTTAACTCAGGGCCCATTTCATAACTGCTTGCTGAGGATATTTCCACAAACAATTTGTGCAAAAATGTGAAAACAAACACTACTAAAAGATCTACTGAGAGTTAAATAATGAAGAATGTTTAATTTTGCAGTGTTTACATAAAAGAGAAAATAAAAATTCCAAGTTGCTCATATTATCATGTGGTATAAATCACTCAGTCAACTGATGTATGTACAGATATACTCATTTACATCTCTTTAAGGTCTGACCTAACGCATCAGGAATGAACTAAAAATAAGAATACACTAAATCTGTTCTGAGAATACAACATTCTGTAATAATAATAAAATTAAATTAGAAATACATAACTTTGAAGTTCTACATAAAACCAAAGAGGACATGATTGGTAAACTAATCTGAAAAGTTGATAATCTCAAATGACAAATATTAGAAGAAATTTGTTAAAATCTTAATTCAAAAACAAACAGAGAACTCCACCAAAATTGTGAATGAAACATACTGAAACAAAATATCTGACAATTTTAAGCTGGAATAATAAGCATGCATCCACACTAATTGCAATGTTTCCCCATACTGTTTATAGTCAGGAGAATGGGCTATATATGATTATGACACTAGTACTGCAAGTCACAGACGTAACTTTGCCAGAGCTGGAATTACACACAGACTATTTGAAGAAAGTGAGCTGAAAAGGGGTAAAGGTCTACAAAGCTAGGGGAAGGAAATGCTACTTTTGTTAGACAAGGCAAATTGGAGGCTAACAAAGACCAAAGAGCCCTAGGGAAACAACCACTTAAGATAGGACTGGATCGGTTGGAACAGCTCAAATTCTGATGAAAGGTTTTGCTTTGTTTCATTTTGTCATTGAAGTTAAAGAATTTAAATAAATAGAATGGCTGAACACTGCCAGATGAATTGGGGGCATTCTTGACAGAAAACAGACCCATGCCCTGGAAGAGACCATTAAAAGATGCTGCGTTTGCATGTATGTTCACAACTGGCATTCAAACAAAGGGCACACTGGAGCCTGATTCTTACTGGCCTATTGCCATTTCCTCTGCAAAGGGAAAAAAAAATAGAAATAAAAATATCCATTACAGTGTGAAACTCTTTAGCTGCTTGGAGTGTGATAGAAACACAGAGCTAGGTCTGCACAAGATGACAAGAAATTTCAGTTAGCATATGGGTATCTCACAAACAAAACAAAGCAAGCATTCATGGACCTAAGAAAGACAACAAATTCTTCATTCAAATGTGCTGTAGCCACTTCTCTTGATTATCTCTTAAGGATTAGCCACCATACAATTGAACAGATTTCATGCTTGCTTAATATATGTGAATATCCATCCTTTAGAAATGTAAAGGCAGATTTCTGGAATTACAAATACTTCTAAGTATTTTTCTTATCCTTGGGCAACTAATTGGTAAAAACAAGCTTTGGTTTCACTCCAGCCTGGCACAGTTTGATGCATTATCACTGTTCAAAATGAACCAAGCAGAGAAAGCACATCAAGATGTCCCCACAGGGAGTTTATTAAAAGATGGATGCATAGAAAATGAACATCCAAATAACACTCATGGCTGTGTACTGGAAACACGCGAACAGGGCATGGAATAATCAAAGAAGTTTGGAGACCATTGATACACATTTTATTCATGTAATTACATCATCTAATTAGTTTTCAAGATACTTACAAAATCATAGAATGGTAAGGTTGGAAGGGACCTCAAGGATCATCTAGTTCCAACCACCTGCCATAGGCAGGGACACCTCCCACTAGTACAGCTCACTCAAGGCCTCATCCAATCTGGCCTTGAACACTTCCAGGGAGGGAGCAGCCACAACCTCCCTGGGCAACCTCTTCCTGTGCCTCACTACCCTCACTGCAAACAACTTCCTCCTAACATCCAGTCTATATCTCCCCTCTGCCAGTTTAAACCCATTGCCCCTTGTCCTGTCATTGCAGGACCTTGTAAATAATCCCTCCCCAGCCTTCCTGTAGGCCCCCTTCAGATACTGGAAGGCTACTATCAGGCCCCCTCGAAGCCTTCTCTTCTCCAGGCTGAAGAGCCCCAACTCTTGTAGCCTGTCCTCATAGGAGAGCTGCTCCAGCCCTCAATGTTACTTAAATAACATTGAACAGTTACAGATAAACTAATCAAGTCTGAACCTTTTCCTTTAATCAAACTACTGTGCAACAAAACAAATTTCAAGCACCTAAATCCCTGAAAAATATGCCATGCTTAGTCAAAGAGGCCTTTAGGTTGGATTGATCTGTAACCCATGGGAAGAAAACGAAGATGGGTTTTGAAACATTCCTTGTTGGATTCCAAAAGCCTTGTCTTTTACACCTCAGGGAACACATAAGCTTCTATCTCCCTTTCCTTCATGGCTCTTTACACTTTCTACTTGCATACTATCAACTATCCAAGTGTATGTACTATTCAATCCCCACTTGAGACTGGACCATAAGTACTGTTGTTCATCCAGGCAATGAAACTAAATCATTACCAAAATAAACAACCTTTTTGGTGTTATCCCTGCTTTTGTGGGGGGGGGGTGTGCAACCAATCTTAACTGTAGGGATTGTTTGGTTGGTTTGCAATTGAGTGCACATGATATTTCAAGACTGTTAACATTAAAGATGTAAGCAAACAGAGTACAAGGATGAACTCAATAAAGAATCCTTCAGCAAGAGAATGGATCACATTCTTAAAATAACCACAATTTTCTTTACTCTGGTCTAATTCAACTGTAATCACATTCAACTTTGTCAAGATGACTGAAGTAGCAGTTTGCCTCTAAAAATCCCAGAGTAAGGAGACCTGTGTACATGTTGTGTTCTGAAGTTTTTCTATAAAGCTTTTTTATCCTTTTCTATATAGTTTCTTCTTTATCTAGAAGAAATAGTTGTGCCTGTATTGGAGTGAGTTGAACAAATCTTTAGATTTCCACTGTCTGTAATGTAAATTTCATCATGCATTTTGTATGTAGAAGTTAACATTGAAGCTGTTTCAGTCTACATGCTTGTGCAATGTGTCTCAGTTTTTCAGTATGAAAGTGTACCAATATTGGGGAATCAGTCATTCTTTATTATCAACTATGAGATACCCTGATACTGAAAACTGGGATGCAAGTTCAGATAATAAATAAGATAATAAATAATAAAGGACAATGCTGCAACACATTTTAGAGAAGTCTATATTTGCCGAGTAAGCATCACAATCAGGAAAGTTGTGTGGATCTGTACGCAGTTAACAAAAAGACATTTGAGATACCCCTAGGTGTTTCAACCATCCTTCAGAGTAGGAGTCTCATGAAACCTGCATCATACCCTTCTAAACCCTTGATAAGCTAGCTATCCTCAGACATGTCAAATGTAACTGTAGGTCTGTGTCTAGGTGGTCGAAACTAGCACCATCTGACAAACAGCTGCCAAAAAATTATTTAAATGTTACAATGTGGAAAGTGTGGGATGGTTGAAAAACATCAGAAAAATAAAAGGCATACTCTATTATAAAAGCTAGATCTATGGCCTACAGCTGTGGTCACCCAACATAAAAAGTGTATAGCAGCAATGATGGCAGTTGAGAAATAATTGACTGGAAGATTCTGGCTTACTACCAAGCATGACGCTTACAGTAACTCTTTGCTAAATCTGCTTCTAATATTCTCAGTATCAGGGGATTCAGACACAATTTTTAAAGCCAAGCAGACAGGAGGTGTAAAGGGATAATTCACTCCTGCCCTGATCACATTTGATAAATCTATTGATCTTATTAGAGCTGACCCTCATATACTGAGTACAACTGTGCTGGTTTGAGGCTAATTGGAATATTTTAATAAAGAAAATTACACTATAGACTGTGAAAGGAAAACATCAGGATGTCTACTTCACTCATAGGCTTGCTAAGATTTTGTTTTGGGAAAATAACCAAAATATAGATAAGAGTCTCTGTCTGTCGCTTGCTGGAAGAGCGGCTCGGGTGGTCTAGCAGCTTCTGGTTCTGACTCCTCTGCTGATTAATTCTCACTAACCACTTTTCTTCTAACCTCCCTGGCCAATCCTCCTAATTTACCTTGTGCGTAAGGCAAAACTTGGGGTAAGGTACAGGGGTAGGGAGAAGGTGGAAGGGTGGTTGGGAGCCCCTCCTGGGGTCTCTGATTTCTGGGAGGGGAGTTGTGATGATGTATTACCTTTAACTTGTCTATTTCTGTAACTATTCCTGTCTATAGTGTTTATCTCTGCTTGTACATTGTGCTGAGCTGTAAACAGAGCTTCAGTCCTTAACTTCCAGTTGGCTGAGTTCTAGTCTGGGTCATTTTACAAAGCGTGGGGGGCCAGAGAACTCCCGAATCATCACAACAACACAACAGTTAAGCCTAGAATACTAAGAGAAACCAACACAAGCGAACAAGCCAACCACCCAAACAAACAACAAAACCACTGGTTGCTGTTTATCACTATTAATGCATTATAAATGGCTAATGTCAGACCTTTGCTAATGATGGTAAGACATAAATAAAAGCTACTCAAGGCACTTCAGGTTTCTGCAGTGTGTTAATATTAATTTTCCTCTTTGTGCAAGACATAGGCAAGTGCAGTAAAGTCTCTAGGAAAGGCCCATTTTGAAAGTGTAGCAAGCTAGCAACGTTTTTTTTTTAAACTATAATTTTAACAATTTTCTGCAGAACACAAAGCCTGAGCAGACTGCAAAACCATATGCTGCAGTACAAAGATTTATAGGTATCATTTAAAATAGTCCTCAATAACAGTATCACAGTATCACCAAGGTTGGAAGAGACCTCAAGATCATCAACTCCAACCCGTCACCACAGATCTCAAGACTAGACCATGGCACCAAGTGCCAGGTCCAAACCCGCCTTGAACACCTCCAGGGACGCTGACTCCACCACCCCCCTGGGCAGCCCATTCCAGTAGCCAATGACTCTCTCAGTGAAGAACTTTCTCCTCATCTCGAGCCACTTAATTGCCAAAGTGGGAACACTGAAACAAACATGATCAGTGTCTGATGAAAACTAGCCTGTTCTATGTTCCAGTGTTTTAAATTAAAGATATTTACTTCTCTGTATAGTTACATGAGCCTGAGCATGTATAATACTAACATAGAATCATAGAATCATAGAATGGTAAGGTTGGAAGGGACCTCAAGGATCATCCAGTTCCAACCCCCTGCCACAGGCAGGGACACCTCCCACCAGCACAGGACACTCAAGGCCTCATCCAATCTGGCTGGATGCAGTGTTTGAGCTGGAGTCTCAGCAGACTCATAGAATCATAGAATGGTAAGGTTGGAAGGGACCTCAAGGATCATCTAGTTCAAAATCCCTGCCATAGGCAGGGACACCTCCCACCAGCACAGTTAAAGTTGTAACATATCCATTTTCAAAGAACTCAATGGAAGGGCAGATAACAATGAAGAAGCAGCATCTTTATTGTTACAGATTCCTCCCAGTCTGTACTATCCATTTCTTTTTGTGTCAGCAGAGCAGCATTACCCACTTTTAAGGACTACAGAACTGACAAGTTACTTGATCATAATGACACAAAGCTATTATTGCTCATGCACTGCTACAATCTGACAAAGTCACTTCTGCTCTGACACCATTCTCCTATTAGGCTGTTTCCTAAAGCCATACTGAACCCTTGCATGGAGTAAAAAAAGTAGTAAAATGCAATAGTGTACAACAAAGAGCTGCTCTTCAACATCAAACTAATTGGTTATTGTCACACAAAACGGCAAACGGTCCTGAGAAATAAACAAGCAATTGGTCAGGCCTCTGTGCAGAGCAAAGGCTCTGAAGACTACAGAAACAGCAAAGCTTACACTGGAATAGACATCAGCATCCTTGGCACTTCTGGTAACTGAATAATAAATAGTTAAGCTGAGAGTCATCCCATCTAACTTTTTGAGGCTTCCTCCGCCATCTAAGCTAGGACTGTTGTTATCTGAGGTTTCACACTGCCAGTGAAAAGAGGCTCACTCAGTAGGCCACTCAGGCCATCCATATGCCAACCTACCATAAAGGTTGCTCTCATCACTGACTACTAGGCTTCTCAGGCAATTCAGGATGGCTTAATGAGTGACAAGAGCCCCAAACCTTCGATCTAAAAAGTCTATAAGCAATGATCTACTGCATCCCATTCCACAAGAAATCTTGCAGTAACAAAACTGTTCAGAATAGAAAAACTACTCAATTAAAACATTTCCATCATTTCCAAAAACAAGGAGACTGCTCTTGGATTACTATAACATTACCACAGAACTCAGTTTTGTGTGTGAAAATATTTACATGAAGAACAAAGTAGGAATACATCCTGTCAAGTGGATTGCTCATTACCATACAAATAATAGCTCATAATACAGATCTTCCTGGACTAGTTAAAAACATGAAAAACAAACTATCTAAGATTTTCTGGCGCCGGCTGCATCACAAGGAATTGGAAAGTTTCCTAGGGAGTTGACTCTGAAGAGGTGACACAATATGAGAATATTGGGAAGGATGTTACTCAGAGTTTGAGTAATAAATTAGGTCATAAGAGCCCAATGAAAAGCGAGAGACTCAAATCCTGGAATTCTGAAGGAGAAAAGGAACGGAGTCAGTGCTAATGAGTAAGAAAGATAAAGATTACTCTGCAGAGAGTATACATTTGGAAATCCATTTTAAAACCCCGAAAGACCTCAGTAATTCTCAATGTGATTCTTTTAACAAAGCATAACTATATGAATTATTGTGCAAGGTGTATAATCCTAACACACAACCCACAGTTAATGTTTTGAGTCCCATCCAGTTCCAAGCAATTAAATCAAACATCTCAGTGAAGATATGTATTGAAGAGGTAGATTACCTTCCAAAAGAAAGACCCAGAAATGTCTGTATCACTACAGTATGAAACAGGCCTCTCAATTACAGTGATGCTCAATTCTAAGAGCTAATTTTAGGTGGAGTGGATAGGTTGAAGTGTTACAGGCTATGCTGTGTGAAGACAGAAAAGTGATCTGCAGCAGAATAAACAAAAAACAGAACAGACCATACAGAGGCTGAATGGGGAGAGATTGTGATCAATGGACTAGTGACAGCTGCTTGCTTACTTCTGATTGTGTTGCATCCAAAAGGACACATTAAATACAAACTCATTTGCTAAGAAATCTATCCATGAGAAATGCCTTATTTTAACCAGTAAGGAAATTTGACACATTCTTTAGTATTTGTGTAATTCAAAGGTACCTTTCTTCTTTTTTAAAACAAGGTTATCATATGCTTGATCTTCAATGAGATATGTGCAAAGACATTTGGTTTAGCAATAAAAGAAACTATAGTTGTACAAGGTAGTGTGTTTATTTGAACACACTGCAACAATGTAGTTATTCAAATAAATGCACTCTTAAGTTTTCTTTACAGCACTTCAAGCCAGATGTACATAAACTAATCCTCAGGAATTAAAACACTAAAATAATACATTACACATTTTCACTTTCTGTTCTGTTTTGCTTTAACTTTGAGGGAAACATATTCCATGTGTCTTTCAATGGTTGCAGGTGTGGGTTTTTTTAACCATTTCCATTTGTGTTTTTTCCTGTGACTGCACACACAAAAAACGTGTTCTTTATAATATATGGTTTGATAAGTGCTTTGAGAGCAGATGGACTTCTGCTTCACAGTGATGATCTGAAGTCCTTAAAGTGAGGGAGTGGAAAGGAGTTGCTAAAGCTTGTCTAAATTCAACCACATTAAAATTATCTGGCTGAACAATGTATCCTTAAATTAGCACCTGGCCTCTGTTAGAAACCCTGGACTTTAGGTATGCAGACTTTGATCACTTCAGGGATCTACTGGACAAAGTATCGTGGAACAAAGCCCTAGAAAGAAAGGAGGGCCAGGACAGTTGGTCCATATTCAAGGCTCACCTTTTCTGCGCCCAGGAGCAAAGTATACAAACAAAGAGGAAGGTAGGAAAGAATGTTAGGAGACCTGCCTGGATAAACAAGGAGCTCCTAGATACACTGTCACACAAAAAGAAACTGCACAAGGAGTGGAAGGACAGATAGAATGGGAGGCACATCAGAAAGTTGCCTGACCACCAAGAGACCTGATTAGAAAAGCTAAAAGCTCAGTTAGAATTAAATCTACCCAGGGAGATCAAGGGGAATAGCAAGTTTCTACAGGTACATTAATTGAAAAAGGAAGACTAAAGAAGGTGTAGACCCCTCGTAAATTAAATGGGTGAACTGGTTACAAGTGATATGGAGAAGGTTGAGGTTCTCAATGACTCCTTTACGTCAGTCTTCACTGATGAGGGTTCCATCCACACTTTTGGAGTCACAGAAGATATTGGCAGGGGTTGGCAGAAAGAACTTCCCATTGTGAGTGAAGATCAGGTTTGTGATCATCTGATGAACCTGAAAGTGTTCAAGTCCATAGGACTGGACAGGATACATCCACTGGTACTGAGGAAATTGGGAGTAGAGGTCACTAAACTGCTATTACATTGGAAAAGTCATAACAATCTGGGGAAGTCCCCATTGACTAGAAAAGGGGAAAGATAACCCCCATTTTCAAAAGGAGAAAGAAGGAAGAGCCAGGGAACTACAGGCAAGTCAGTCTCACCTCTATGCCTGGTAAGATCACAGAGCAAATTCTCCTGGAGGCACTGCTAAGGCAGAAGAATAACTAAGAGATCACTGGGTACAATCAACACAGTTTCGCAG
The DNA here is from genome assembly GCA_013396675.1 of Eubucco bourcierii. Lineage (NCBI taxonomy): Eukaryota > Metazoa > Chordata > Aves > Piciformes > Ramphastidae > Eubucco > Eubucco bourcierii. The sequence continues at coordinate 211,545 of VWZE01006227.1, read as the reverse complement.
AGGGCAAACTGTGCCCGACAAATACGGTGGCCTTCTAGGACAAGGTCACAACATCAATAGTCAAGGGGAGAGAAGCCAATGTCATTTATCTGGACCTGGGCAAAGCCTTTGACACTGTCCCACATGATCTCGTGGTCTCCACTCTGGTAAAATATGGTTTTGATGGATGAACCACCGAGTGGATAAAGAACTGGCTTGATGGTTGCACCCAAAGAGTAGCTATCAATGGCTCAGTGTCCAAGTGGAGGCCAGTGACAAGTGGAGTCCCTCAGGGGTCAGTCTTACCTATCATCTTTGTTGATGACATAGTGTAATTGAGTGCACCCTCAGCAAGCTTGCCAATGACACCAAGCTGAGTGGTGCGGCTGACACAGTGGAGAGCAGGGATTCCATCCAGAGGGACCTGGACGGGCTGGAGAGGTAGGGCCATGCCAACCTCATGAGGTTCAACAAAACCAAATGCAGGGTCCTGCATCTGTGTTGGGCAATCCCAGGCACTAATATAGGCTGGGCAGCAACTGGTTTGAGAGCAGCCCTGAAGAAAAGGGTTTGGGGGTACTGGTAGATGAGAAGCTCAACATGAGCTGCCAGTGTACATCTGCAGCCCAGAAAGCTAAGTGTACCTCCCGCTACACTGCTCTCCTACAACCCCACCTGGAATACAATGTCCAGTTCTGGAACTCCTCTTGCAAGAAAGACATGGACATGCTGGAACATGTCCAGAGAAGGTCCATGAGGATGATAACAGAGCTGGAGCACCTCTCCTATGAGGACAGGTTGAGAGACTTGGGGTTGTTCAGTCTGGAGAACAGAAGGCTCTAAGACCTTATTGTGGTCTTCCAGTATTTGAAGGGGGTCTACAAGAAAGCTAGTGAGGGACTTTTTAGGATGTCAAGCAGTGACAGGACTAGGGGGAATGGATCCAAGTTAGCAGAGGGTAGATTTAGATTGGACCTTAGGCAGAAGTTCATCATCATAAGGGTGATGAGACACTAAACAGGCTGCCCAGGGAGGTGGTGGAAGCTCAGCTCCTGGATGTTTTTAAGGTCAGGCTAGATGTGGTCCTGGGCAACCTTATCTACTGGAAGGTGTCCCCTTCCCATGGCAGGGAGGTTGGAACTAGGTGATCCTTAGGGTCCCTTCCAATCCTGATGATTCTGTGAAATATTTTCACCATTATTTGCCCTTTTTTCTATTCTAGCCATTCGGACAAGATTCTGGAGAAAAAAAATTTGGCCTTCATTTTGCTACAGCTGTTACGATGCTGCTGCTTGTATAAATATTTCAAGCACGCTCATCATTTATACAGATAAAATTACAAATTAACATCTAAAGCATAAACTCCAATGTTCTGATCCTTGCTTGGTTTCCCCCTTGCCCTATCCCCACCCCAGAAAGAGACATGTTGACAGACTGAACAACTTCCTTGACTACTGTTGCAGAAAGTTTAGAAAGTTAATCTTTCAACCAAGTTGTCCAAGAATTCTGAAACTTTTAAGTGTCTGCCAGTATCTGTTAAAATAGAAAATATTTCATCTGGCAACAAAAAGAGCATAAAGCAATAGAGTCTGACAAGGCAGATATGATAATTACTTCAGGAACACCAGAAACAAAACTTTTACCAAATAAGGTTACAAGGTAGCCACTACACAGTAAAAGGACTAAACTGATATTACTAGTGGAATAGCAAGGTTCTTAGGTAACTATTTCAGAAAATGATACTACAGTAAGTGTAAAAAACAAAGATATTTCAAAGTAACACATCCCTCTTATCCAGACAGCACACTACCAAAAAGAGACTACCAATACACTGTTCCTGAGCTAAGCAGTTATTCCAGAAATAATCTCCTTTTCAATTAGAATGTCTGATGGAACATAATCAAGTTGAAAACTGCAGATTCTTTTTTTTTTAAATTCCATTCTCAGTTATATTACCAAAAGGAATTCATAAACCTCTGTGTGACATCTGCTATCAATTATGTTAAATCCTCCATTTAAGAAGTTACAGGTACATCTGCTAAGTCTTAGTTGAAGCCATAGAAACATTGATTTGCTGGAGCACAATTTACAGAGATCAGAAATGATGAGTTACCTACCCAGGTTGAGTAGTAAACATCACTCCATAATAGACAAGAAAGTATCTCTTCCAGAGCACAACATTCTAGTAACTCTTATTAAACCCACTCCAACAAAACAAAAAGCAGAATATAATAGGTAGAAAGGAGAAGATTGTACACCTCACAAGCTGCCAAAAGAGTCTGTAGATTCTCAAGAACCTACACAAATATTCTACAAGGTGTTGGTCATGTATATATGCCTTTACATGTCATAAAATCTGTCCTCCAAAATCATAGAAACATGGAAATCATAGAACCGTAAGGTTGGAAAGGACATCAAGGATCATCTAGTTCCAACCCCCTGCCATAGCCAGGGACACCTCCCACTAGGACAGCTCACTCAAAGCCTCCTCCAACCTGGCCTTGAACACCTCCAGGGAGGGAGCAGCCACAGCCTCCCTGGGCAACCTGTTCCAGTGCCTCACCACCTTCACTGAAAAGAACTTCCTCCTAACATCCAGTCTAAATCTTCCCTCTGCCAGTTTAAACCCATTGCCCCTTGTCCTGTCATTGCAAGACCTTGTCAATAGTCCCTCCCCAGCCTTCCTGTAGGCCCCCTTCAGGTACTGGAAGACTACTATCATGTCTCCTTGAAGCCTTCTCTTCTCCAGGCTGAAGACCCCCAACTCTCTCAATCTGTCCTCATAGGACATGTAAATTATTTACAATAAAACTTTCCCATAGCAAACAAGATTGAAAAAATCTTCCTCAGTTGTCATAGCCTTACAATAACTCCTAAATGTAGGACAGGTGTAGGATGTATCTTATGAACCAAAGATACAATGTTGTTACATAACAAATAGTAGCAAGAAAATGTCACTCCTTGGTCCTAGGTTTCCTGTCATACACAAACTAGAGGAAAACTTTCTTGTGGTGCCAAAACCATTTGTACAGAGTCAATACAGTAAAACAGGAAAAAAAAAATCTTGATACAAAATTCCAACAGGGAAAGTGCCAAAATTCAACAGGTAATATAATCCGAGCATTATTTTGACAGGGTACAAGATAGGCATATCAGAGATTCACACTGAAATGTATCAGGGTCTTCAAAATAGGAAGAACCAGACATATTTTTCACTTCAGATGCCATGACATCATGTCACCAAATTATGTCTCATAGATCCTTATTAATATGTTAATATGAAGACCAGAGACAAATGGGCTTTTTATAGATGAGAAGAGAAAACAGTAGGATGGAGAAACATCTTCTCGTTCTCTTCTAGCTTCAAAATGAACTCAGATGTGTGTTGTGCAGGTCACAACACACATCTGAGTTCATTGGCAAGCTCACAGCTACTCCCTGGGAAGACCAGAGAAGTTGTAGGAGAACACTGAAATTCAATGAAACAAAAATTAAAGAGTTCATAAAAATCTGCCTTTCTTCCAAGGGAAAGCCCTCAACAAATAATGGCCTACACAAACTCTGGCCATGCAAGACAAAGCCAGGAAAAAAGACAACTATGTAGGCTATATGAAAAGGGTTTAGAAGCAAAGGGAAGAGGAATGTTAAGAGATACTGATGAGTGTTAAAGACTGACATAAAGGGGAGTAGTAGAGCAATAATTCTGTCACCACCTCTGCCACAATCATCTCCTATGGTCTTGGGAAAAAATTCTTAAACTCTCTCTGGTGTCCATGATACAGAATGCTGCTACTTCCCTGTGTGACATGGATACTTCCAAGTGCTCAAATAAAATTTCCACAGAACGATACGCAATTCCACCGAATAACGTGCAACTCTTCCACTTCTCTAACAGTTTGAATGAAGCAATTCAAATGAGATGCAAGGCTGCAAATGAACAGCAAACAAATCTAAGTATTAAATGACTGCTTCCCTCACTAAGTTCTGTCATTTCTGTGCAATGAATGTGGTGGGGATGCTGTGGAAAAAAAAAATAGAACGTAAATCTGGAATTAAATACATATGCACAGTAGTGGGGAGAAATTAAAAGCACGATGAACATTACTTTGGACATCTCCTAATTTCTTACCACATCATTTTACAGTTACAAATTAGTTGCTGTCCTCCTACTCCCCACAGAGAGAAAATCCATGTCAAAAAATGGTATTTTGGAATGTGGAATAATTCTGAGGAGAAACAGCACACATCACTAACTTCCACAATGAATGAGACGAAAACCTTTTATGTTATTCTACATGCATACTTTCCTAGGCACATATATCAACCCTGTTTTACAAGCCTCTGTAGATATATGAAGACTGAAATACCATACAAACTCCACACATCTGAATCCAAGAGAACAACAAGAATCATGTATTCAGCAGAAATTTCCACTTAGATTAAATGCTTCAACTCTCCAAGCCAATGAAATATTGGGAGGTTGGTTAGCTTAACGGAGTAATGTCTCCCATTCACAAAATGAAACTGCAAAATCCTCTAAGTTTCACTGAAGCAGACTGGCAACTAAGGAGATTCTTCCTCTTAAACACCAAGCTTTCATCACCTTAACTTGCAATGCTAGAGCTCTTTGTGAGAACAGCTAAAATCTCAGCTACCTGGAAAGCCATACTTCCCCTTAGGTTGTTTCTTGTTGTGATTTTGTGTTTTTAATGGATAATCCATATCTAACAAGATTTTCAGGAAACCATATTTGTTCCTTGCCTGCACTCACTGGTACCAAATAAAAACTGGAATAACAAACTGAGCAAGTTTTACAAATCTGAAATAACCCAAGGAAAACTTGAGTAGCTTTAGTACAGCTACTTACTCTCTCTGAAAACAAGAAATGTTTACAAAGTTCAGCACAAACTTTAAAACACAAACACAAAATTTTGCTCTGGTTCATTATTAGAAATAATGGATTATTAAGAACTAAGCAAAATGATGGTTAACTGCAATCTGTCATCACAGAATATAAATTTGATCTTGTACTCTAGAATGCTGCTACTGCTACAGAAATGTATTTAGATCTATGAACATAAAGCAGTTTCCTAATTTTCTCACCGACAGTATATGCTATTAGCAGCAACCATTAGTTTCCCAAATAGAGCATGTGAAGTTACCTTTTCTGTTTTTAGGAAGGACAAATTATTTTTTTAAAACCCCAACATATTGAAAAAAGTGTTGTTCCTTACTTCAAAAGTATGTGTTTTCTGATATGACACTGGTTTATGGTTGCATTCTTTAAATGTCAGATAATCAGAATAAGAATTTCTATGTATTTCGGATAAACTAGTTTAAAACAGGAACTTAACAGCAAAAAGCACAAGTAAAACATAATACAGGTGTTAAAAATATAACAAATTATCTCAGAAGATGCAAATTATTTCTGCTTTACTCTACCAGGACAAGCCTAAGCTAATGAGAGGCAATAGTTAGAGAAAAGATACAAAAATTATTTCAGCAGTATATAGTTAAAAGCCTGATTTGAAAGTCCTGAAAACCTGCAATCAGTGAAAGAGTTCAATTCACAGGTGTAGGACCTCTGGCCATTAAGATGTTGAGTTCACTCAGCATTTCTGTTTTTCACTGGAATATCTTGAAGTCATAGTTTAGATCTCTTCCTTATTGCTCTTCTGCAAAAATGATGATACTTAGAGCTGCAGGGCATGCTTTTGGTCTTTTAAAAGCAACAAGGAAGATAGATAGCTACAGGTAGGTTAAAAATCCCTGTACCTATGTAGTAACTTGGTTTTCTATACTTTTGACCATAACCCTCATCTTTCCATCAAATACTATTACAAACTACTTTTGTTGAATATTTCTAGCAGTCTGTTGTACAGAGTGTATCAGGAGCTGCATGGCCTGAGGCCAGGAAGGAAGGTGTGGAACATGTCTTTACAGGTCAATTTCCACTCTCCAAGTTTTCAAGTATTTGAAAGGTCATGTTACAGCACAGACTTACATAGCAGACGAATTACATGACTGCCCATTCTCAGCATTTCATAATTTCAATTAAAAAATTAGGTCAAGTGAAAGGAGAGAGAAGCATAACCTTATTCTTTCACAGTTGTTAGAAAATTAAACAAAAAAATACTTCTTAAGCTGTGGTTCTTGCCAAGACATTGGTAAAAGTATGTATTGAATCAAGCACAAGTTTAAAGTGTTTGATTCCCCATTCTCATCCAAAACTCTTTTCAATGCTTCAGGACAACCATAAACAAAGTCAAAATGTGCTCTATTGTTCTTTAAAAACACTGTTTTTATTAGTAGTAGTCCAAAATGTGTATTTTCACAAATGTGTATGTCATTAAAGAGCATGTTATTAATTTAAAGAGATTTCACCCCCCATAGTCTAGCAGAAGCATTAAGAGAGGGAACTGTTCTTTATATTGTCTGGATGAAAAGAATCGCTTAGAACGTTTTTTTTTCCCCTCTCCTTAAATCCTTAATTTAAAAAAGGCCAGATACCTGACATCACATTTACACTAGACAAAGACTGAAATTATAAATGTTCATACTTGGCATTCTTTGAGAACAAATTGACAAAAAAAAAATTTTTTTTTTTAAATGGGTTGGGTTTTGTTGTGTTTTGGGTGTGGTTTTTGTATGTATGGGGTTGGAGTTTTTTCTTTGGTTTGGTTTTCTGTTTGGTGGTTTTTTTCCTCCAAAGGGAACACTGTGATATTTTCAGCATAACAATAATGTACTTTCCCAGAGCAGTTAAGAATATTATAATGAGAAAAAAATATCAAGTATGTTTTGGTATGTGTCCATGTATCTGTATTTCTCTTAGCTTACAGAATATTTGTACACAAAATCCTGCCAACATCATACCGTGTACGGTTAAAGTACACTAATCATTATCCTAGACAGCTTTCAGGATTTATTTCACCACAATCAAGCAGTTGTAGGGTACCAGCATACTGCTGAGACTCTTTATTGAGCAAGCAGAAAGAATACAGATTATCAGAGAACTGACTGGCTTCAACAACCTATTTTGACTTAACAGTATTTTGGTTTCTAAAAATGCCAAATACGAAATCTAATCTACACTCAGCAGTAAGAAAATAGTTTAAGATGAGGGATTTTTTAAGAGGACTGTAATTTTAAGGATCTCCTGAAAAAAGCTTTGAAGACTAATTCACTGCATTAGCTAGATTTTATGTGCATTTGATACCTGTTCAACTAGCAAAAAGAGAAACCATAACTTTTTGTGAAATCTGACTTTTTCTATTTACCAACAAAAACTTTGATGGATCATTTTTGTCAAAAGCATGCTGCAGCCCTGCAGCTGAAAATTCAGAGAGTTGTTGTTGTTTTTTTTCCCTATGACACAAAAGGGACTCTTGGAAAACATTTCCGAAGGATAGCAGAAAGCTTGTCTAACACACAATGGTTCCTACTCAGCACAGCCCTTCAAACAAAGACCAACAGATGCACAACTGGTATTAATAATAAAACATCTCCTCCCTCTGTTAGTCAAGAGAGGACAGCTAAGGACAAACAGTTTCAGGGTACTTACCTACTCGGAAGTTAGTGGCTGTCAGAGTGTCAGCAGCATGGCCGTTTTCACTAATGAGGGTGGTGGTATTTCCCTTCTCACAGTTGTTCTGACAGTTGCCTTTGGTACAAGTTACTTTGCAGATGCTGGGTGTAAAGACCACCTTAATGCGACCAGTGTGATTTCCCACTGTCAGTGGAGGCAAAGAAAAAAAGAAAAATAAACAGATCACTTTGGTATCCATTGATTTCTTCAAAAACTTCTGAAGAAAGGAAAAAGAAAAAAAGGCAGAGGGGAGGAAAAGGCGACAGGTCTACAGGAGGAGGGCAGTCTGCCGTGCTCGCTCATAGATCTCCAGTGGTGTCTCTGAAACAGGAGTAGGAAGCTTAGCAAACAGAGCTCCGGGATCTGCTCCAAAACCACATTTAAAGTCAAGTCACTGGAGTGGGATTAGTAATCACAATGCTGCACTTTATTCACAGGCAGACAAAGAGCAATACCAAGGGCATGACAGCTTAAATAGCCAACCCTGACAGGCAGATGTAATGTAAAGAGGCTGGCTGTGCACCTAAGGGTGAATAAACTCTTGTGTCCTCCTGCATAGTTTTCCTGTTTCTGCACTTATTAAGTCACTATTTGTAGCTCGACCCCTGGAAATGTTTTAGGCATGCGGCATGTCTGAAAACATCTGTCTCAAATCTCCTGGCACCCCAGCCTGAAGTGGTCAAACCTTGTGACGCAGCTGCCTGGACCCATTTTTTTCACATGTTTCTGGCACTGTTTTTCCACATGGATTTACATATTATAGACTAAGCTTTGCTGTCAACCTTTAAATAATAAATAGCTGAGAAGAAAGGTTAAGTATCAATGCCTGAAAATACTGGTTCTGAACTCAAAAGGTAAAAAATTACTAGGTTGCCTTTTTCTTATATACTTCCTTATAGTCATTTTAAAAACCTGATCAGAATGAGCACTAAGCAAACACTGGTTTTTAAATTAAGCTAATTAGAAGAACTTCTTGTTGCATAATTTGATTTAAAATCAGATGCATTTGATTCCACATCTAACAGTTGTATGAGAAAAAAAAATATTAAAACTATTCATTAGGAAAATAAGAGGAAAAAACCAGATTCTGTCTACAATTATTTAAAAAGAAAACAGTTTAGCCTTTGCACACTCACTAATAAATTCAGTAAATGTGTAAAATATATTACAGCAGCTTTGTGGAAACTGTGATCAAATAGTTTGATATCAAACCTAGCCATCCCAAGAAATGACACACAAAACCAGAAGCATCTCCTTCATGTCACAGAAATCTTAAAAAATGGCAGACAGCTTCTAACCAACTTTACAAAACACCCTCTGGAAAACTTTTTTTTTTTTTTTTTTTTTTTTTTTTTTAATATCTCAGTAAAATGAAGAAAATACTCCTACTGCAAAAGAATAAAAAGCCTTCTTATTTCTGGCTCTTCATAAACAAATAAAACAACCACACCAACTGTTTTGTCTACAGCAAAGGCATTGCTATGTTTCAGTAGCAGCTGTAGTACAGATGCTCTTACCTTATTCTTCCTAAACAACAGTTAGAAAAAGCACAGCCCAGACAAATATAGGAATAAAATATTTCAACTGGAGACTAGTATTGTGATATTAGTTGATTGAGAAGACACCTCGGATTCCGGGATGCAAAGTTTTCTTTGTTGTGGGTTTGTTTT
>VWZE01006227.1:172384-190779 GCA_013396675.1 Eubucco bourcierii | reverse complement strand
TCAACCCAGACTCCAAGGTCCTTTTCCTCAGGACTGCTTTCCAGCCATTCACCACCCAGCCTGGATTTGTGCTTGGGATTGTGCCTACCCAAGTGCAGGACCTTACACTTGGCCTTGCTGAATTTCATGAGGTTGGCCTAAGCCCACCTCTCCAGCCTGTCCAGTTCCCTCTGAATGGATCCCTGCCCTCTAGCAAGTCGACTGTGCCACATAGCTTGGTGTCATCTGCAAACTTGTTCAGGGTGCACTTGATTGCTCTGTACATAAGAGAGGTTATTTGGTTGGCCTCATCTATATGTTAAACTATTTCTCATGTTTACATCTCAAGTATTGAGATCCACATAATCTCATCCTTTTCAATTATTCTTTGATGATCATATCAATTACACTGCAAGTTTATTTTCATCATTATATATTTAACCTTCCTACCGGTGATAAACCATATTTATACTTTCTTTGCAGCTGTCAAGCTATTCGACATGAGCAATTTTCATTTGTTTGGGAAGGCTCTGAATTTCCAAAGCCTTATCCTGAAGTATGTTCTAATTCTGCATAAAGATATCTGAAGATTAATTTGCAGTACATTAAATATAGTAGTATACTGATTAAACAGAAGCAGATAGATGTTTTGCAGTGTAATGACTAACAGATGATTTAGTAGCATTCAAAAGGTCTGAAGCAAAGCACTTTAAAACCATACTATGTCATATTTACAGTTCCTGATCTCTTTTTCTGTACTGAATATGGTATGAGCCCTTTGGGGGGAAAAAATAAAGAGAAAAAAGACAATATATGGCCAAATAACAAAACTGTGTTACAATACTAGGCATAATGGGTCAGAATCATAGAATAAAACTGCAACAACTCTGAGAATCTGAACGAGTCCACAAACTAAAATAAACACATAAATAAATGTTTAATTAAAAATCTTTCATCCTATTTCTAGAGTGAACTTTTGCTTTTTTTTTTTTTTTTTAATAAGACTTCTTCAATATCAGTATAAACAGTTCCAACAATCTCCCTCTTTAAGCACAATGAATGGAAATTACAGATTTAGCACTAAACTTAAAATTTTTATTCAAGCTTTATGACTAATTATCCTGGCTAGTCCACAGCACAAAAGATCAAAATGCTTGATAGCAGAAATGGCTGCTGCAGGTAAATGCATTTCATATCTCATAGTGACATTATATGCTATTATTGTAACTGCATTTTCAAGTTCTGTTGATGTGATGTAACTTAAACTTCAGGGAAAGGAAGTGTAGGGTTGCACTGAAGTGGAGGTCTTGCAATGATAGGACAAGGGGCAACGGGTTTAAATTGGCAAAGAGAAGATTTAGACTAGAGGTCAGGAGAAATTTCTTTCCAGTGAGGGTGGTGAGGTACTGGAACAGGTTGCCCAGGGAGGTTGTGGCTGCTCCCTCCCTGGAGGTGTTCAAAGCCAGGTTGGACGAGGCCTTGAGTGAGCTGTACTAGTGGGAGGTGTCCCTGCCTATGGCAGGGGGTTGGAACTAGATGGTCCTTGAGGTCCCTTCCAACCTTACCATTCTAAGTATAAACAGACAGACCATACAGATGTGCTATGCAGAAATTCAAGGATATTCACACAAACCATATTTAGAAGGAAAGGCTCTTCCCTAGATCCTAAGCAGAATGTATTCCTCTGTGGCTTCAGCAAAGGATGTCTGTTGGGAAACTGCAAGCACCTCAGGTCTCCATGTTAATCAGTCTGTGAACTGCAGGCGCTTTTCTCCAAATTGAGCCAGCAGATGCTCTGTAACATCTAACCTGTAATCCACTACAATCATCATCTTTTAAGCCAAACCTGTGCTTGAGCTCCTCAAAGGGGGCATGAGCCCAGGCTTCAAACTGGGCACCTACACAACCCTTTTTAAATAAATGTGGCAGAAATTCTCGTGCAGTCTCCGCAGTGTGCAGAAGTTCATAATCACATATTAAATTCAGTATAGACAAAAAGGCTCACCAATGAGATCAGAATCCTGACCTTCAGCTTTCCAATAAGGGTACCCATCACATTAAATGAAGAGAACTGTCACCTTATACCAGCTACACTCAGTTAAGCCTACCCAAGCAAGCGTTCACAAAGCACCTTTTATCTGAAGGTAAAACTATCATCAAAAAACAGCATTATGAGATTCTGACAGTTAATTCAATTTTTTTGTTCATCTAGGAAGTCCGTTTTGCCTCTCGACACAGAATGTGGGCACATTTGCTAGTCTAAGAATTTTCTCATATTTAATTCTTTTAACCTCTTTCTTTATAGTGTTAATAGCAATTCAGGTGAACAAAAGAAATTTTCAATGTTAAAAATGGGGGAGGGACTTTGAGGGGAGAAGAGAAGGGAGCATGCTTTTTGCAGTTGTACTCACATTGAAAAGGTGATACAAGCTGATCCTGGCCCAGTCTCAGTGGTAATGAGCCCTCAGTGGACTGCTCTCCTGAAATCACTTTTTTCACTGGATAATATTTGGGCTTGATCACATATTCCTGTGTTTGACCATGATGAAGATTCATCATTAGTGTCTGTGGTGAAAGGGGTATCATCCTGGTTTAGAATTAAAAAAAAAAAACAAAACAAAAAGTTATGTAATAGCAACTTAGACTAAGAAACCACTGGTAAAAAAGAAAAAAAAATGTACAGACAAATTTATCTGTACCTCAAGTTCTCAAAACAGTTTAGGAAACTTACTAGCTTACATTTAAGTACCTGATAGTCCATGTGTTTCACATTTTCGTTGTCTTGTTAGCTCAGCAAACACCTAACAAAGACTACAGGAACAGATAAGGACTACACTTCCTTTTTGACCCAGCACGAGAAATGTCATGAACATCTCAGAAAACAGGGAGGAAGGGGAAAAAGCCCTCCTTAAAATCTTAAGTTGGTGCTCAACTTCCTTAACACAAAGAGCTTTTCAGACTCACCTAAGTAGCAAAAGTGCATTCCAACCCTCTCCATTTCCTAGACCTGTCATTTCACACTAGGTATGTTAAGTAGAACCTAAGCCTAGATGACTTTCCCTCCCTGTTCCAAGAAATTATTTTTTCTTCCCCAGCATATCCCCAAACTAGAGAGCACAGCACTGGTCATCTTCTTCTTTTTCAGTCTGCCTCCCATCTCAACAGAAGGTCTCTGTTTCCCAGCTTGACATTACCTTCCCTGTCCCCTTGCTCCTTGGATGGACTATTGAACATCTCTGACAAATGTCTCATAACCATATGGCTTCCTTTAGCAGCATAGCTATTTCCCCATCCTGTTAAACAACCAGATTCCTTCAAGCTCACCAATTCTCATTGCCAGCCAATCCCACCTCCTTATTGTTAGGCTCCTCCCTAAGACCTGAAGTTCTCACTAAACAAGGTCTTGTGAGATTTCATTAGAAATTCCATTCTCATTTTCTAAAAACACATTGTTCTTTAGCCACCAACATCAAAAGAAACAGTTTCTTTACCAAAAACTAGTCTTCACTCTTTCAAAGTGCTACCCAGCAATAAACAAGCAAGAGAGCAAATCATGTAGCTGTTAGCTACATGCAATGAAACTGCAAGCCACTATGGGGCTTTAAGCTGCAGAGTTCCACTGTCTCACTATCAGCAGGTGTGCTGCTACTTGTAAGGCTTCAAGAAGTTGCAGCTAGTGTAGGTCATTGTAGAGATACTCATTCCTCAAAGAGCAGTATCAATTACTAATCTAACAACAGTGGCTACTAGAACTATGGTGTACTTTGCTCAGATGAAGGCATTGTGCTGGTTTGAGGCTAATTGGAATATTTTAATGAGAGAAATTAGATCATCGGTTGCAGAAAGAAAATAATGATAAAGTCTATATCATTCATCGGTTTTCTGAAAGAGATAAAGAAGCCAAAATGTAAACAATTTGTCACACTTTGTTCTGGGGCACTTCTTATCACATCTCCTTTGCTCCACTCTAATATTTTCCACTAACCCTGGCTAGCAAGTAAGCTTTACTGGTTGTTTTGTTTTCTGTCTGGGAAGGAAGAGAATAGAGGGCTTGGGTTGACACAGGTGCTCAGCATTGCCTATTGCCATCCAATTATAAAGGGACAGAGTCTATAACTATTTCAGGAATCACTGGTGGATCTCAGGAGTTAACTAAGTTGCAAGCTGAAATAAGTCTAACTGGTAAGGAGTGGAAGAAACATACTATTGTAAGTGGTCCAGATGCACCTTGCACTCTAGGAAAGTGACTTTTTGAGACGAGGTTGTTTCAAAGATCCAAAAAGTTACAAATGGGCTTTTGGAATAGCATCTGTAGAAACTGATGATGGCAAATTGAAGTTGTCTATTAGACCTCAACTTTGAGATGAATCTGCAGTTGTGGAACATTGTGATATAGAGGAATGAAATTGGTAACTGCTTCTCAAACTATGCAGACAATACAGAACTAACCATGACTGTTTAGTGGCCATTCATAAGCTGATTCAGTAGTTGGAAAGTCAGAATGCCATCAGCAAAGCTCATTCACCTTCAACGGTCCAATCTGGCACATATGAAACCTAAATGGAGATTGGCATTTAACAGTTGACTTTCATGCCCTCAACAAGGTGGCTCCACCCATAAGCACAGCTGTACCAGACATGCTGGAGCTCCAGTATGAGTTGGAATCAAAGGAAGCCAAATGATCTGCTACCATAGACATTGCTAATGTTTTCTTCTCTATTCCCATAGCAGAGGAATGCAGGCCTCAGTTTGCTTTCACATGGAGAAGAATCCAGTACCAATTTAACTGTTTACCTCAGGGGTGGAAACACAGTTCAACCATCTATCACTCAGTGATCCACAAGGTGCTGGAGAAAGGTAAAGCTCCAAAACATCAGCAATTCATTGATGACATCATTGTGTGGGGCCAAACTGCTGAGGAGTTTTTTGAGAAAGGTAACGAAATAATTGACATTCTGTTGCAAGTAGGTTTTGGCATAAAGAGAGACAAAGTCAATGGACCTGCTAGAGAAATCCAGTTTTTGGGAGTGTGACAGCAATATGGTCACTATCACATTCCACAGGATGTGATAAAGTCTCTACCATGGCAGTTCCTACAAATAAGGAGGACACTATCTTTCTTGGGTGCAGTGGGATTTCGGAGACTACACATTCCTGGATTCAGATTGTTAAACCTTTGCATTGACTTACAAGAAAAACAATTTTGAGTGGGGACCTGAGCAACAAGCAGCCTTTGATCAGATAAAGCAAGAAATAGTCCATGCAATGGGTTTAGGACCTGTCCTAACTGGTCCAGACATTAAAAACACTCTGTATATGGCTGTAACAATGTAAAAAAGAGCCTTTGGCAGAGAGCTCCAAGTGGACTATGTGGAGGTCCACTTGGTTTCTGAAGTTGTGGCTGCACAGCTTCAGAAGCAAATTACACTCCAATAGAGAAAGAAGTTCTAGCAGTCTATGGAGGAGTGAAAGTAGCTTCTAAAGAGACTGGAAGTGAATCACAAATTCTTTTAGCTCCTAGATTACCAGTTCTGAACTGGATGTTCAAAGGTTCATCACCACATCATGCCACAGATGCAACTTAGTCTAAGTGGATGCCTTTGATAACCCAACAATGGGAAATTTCAAGTGACCTGGTCTAGTGGAAGTGATTACCACTTGGCTAGAAGGCACAAATTGTATAAAACTTCCAGAGAAGAGAGTAACTCGTGCTGAAGAAACTCCTCCTTATGGCGATCTCTCTGATCAGGGAAAGATCTATGTTTTGTTCACAGATGGTTCCTGTCATCTTGTTGGAAATAAGCAAAGATGGAAACCAGCAGTCTGGAGTCCTACCAAGAGATGGAGAAGGTGAATCCAGTCAATTTGCTGAGGTAAAAGCTGTCCAACTTGCTCTTGATGTAGCTGAATGTGAAAACTGGCCTATCCTTTACCTCTACACTAACTCATAGATAGTAACCAATGCTCTGTGGGGTTGGCTAAAGGAGTGGAAAAAGAATGATTGGCAGAGGAAAGAAAAGCCTATTTGGTGTGCTGATTTGTGGCCAGACATTGATGCTCGTATTGAGAAACTTCCAGTGAAAATGCAGCATGCAGATGAGTATAGGCCTAAGAGCAAAGCTACTGAGGAATACCAACACAACCTTCAGGCATATCTAGATGCTAAAATTTCTCAAGTCAATACAAACTGTGATCATGATCTTGATAGGAATCGCCAAGGTGAACTGTTCTTAGCTTGGTGGGCCCTTCATTCACCTGGACATCAAGGTACAGATGCAACCTACTGGTGGGCATGTGACAGATGAATTGATGTATTCATGGACACTATTATGCAAGTCATACATGACTGTGACATTTTGATATTTGTGTTGTTATTAAGCAGGCTAAGCAAATCAAGCCCATATGATATGGTAAGCAGTCATCAAAGTACAATCATGATGAAGCATGGTAGATTGATTACATAGCTCTGTCTTGATCTTGTTCTGGCAACAGTATGTGCTAGCTATGGTAGAGGCAAACGTCGGATAGTTAGAAACCTGTCCAGTACCACAGGCTACTGCACATAACAGCATTCTTGGTCTGGAAAGACAAACCATTTCTGATACTCCAGAGAGGACTGAATCAGACAATGGAATTCATTTCAAGGAGAATGTTGGCACAGAGCATGGTATTGAGTGGATTTACCACACATCCTACTATGTAGCATTCAATCTTTCCTGAAGACGGTGCAATAGTTTGCTAAAAAAACACCCTGAAAGCTTTAGGGAATGGAACTTTGAAAAACTGGGACAAACATTTAGTACAAAAAAACTGGTTGGTAAATAATAAAGGTTCTGTAAATCCAGCAGGACCTGCACAGATTTGTTACAAACAAGAAACCATGGTAGAGTTCCTATTGTACGTGGGGGGGAAAAAAATGTGAAAACTGTTTGTGTATTTTGTCCTTCAGGCAAAGGGAAACCTGTCCAAGGGGTGGTTTCTGCTGACGGTCCTGGTCATACATACCAAGTAATGCAAGAGAACGGTGAAATTCAGTGTAGTCCACAGAAAAAACTCTAACCTTAGCTGAAAAACTTTAAAATTCAGAGTGTGTAATACAAGCTACTAGGAGTTTCTGTTTTAGGTACAACACAGCATCTAAAGGAAGAATCTACAAGGAATCTACAGCACACAAGCACAAACCCCAAGACACCCAGGAGTCCCTGTTTTTGTCTCATCTGTAAAGAGACAAACTGTTTCCTGTTTTCTGAGCAGTTGAATCACCTACATCTGAGACAGCTGGAATGAAGAATGAACTGAAAATACAGACTTCACCATTTATCATTGTAAATATAGTTTTAGATTAGACAGGTCATTTTACGCAAATCAGTGAATGATGTAGAGGGGTGGATCGTGGCACTTTGAGACTAATTAGCATATTTTAATGAGAGAAATTAGATCATTGGTTATGAAAAGAAAACATTTTATAAAGTCTGTATCATTCATTGGTTTGCTGAAAGGGATAAAAAGCCAAAATATAAACAATTTGTCCCACTTTATTCTGTGATGCTTCTCCCTTTCACATCTTCACTCTGCTCTAATGTTTTCCACTAACACTGGCTAGCAAGTAAGCTTTGTTGGTTGTTTTTTCTGTCTGGGAAGGAAGAGAAAAACGGAGAGAGAGAGTGTGTGGTTTTGAGCCCCTCCTGGGCACTTTCTCTGTCCAGTAGAGAATTTAGATTTTTGTATTAATTCTGATATGTAATTGTAAGTACTTGTAAATATGTTGTGTATATATGATTGTGAATTTTGCTTTGCTGTAAATATAGCTTTATCTTACTTCCAAGCCATCTGAGCTGGTCTGGTGAACTTCAATAGTGTTTGTGGGGGGAAAGTTCCTAACCCACTACAGACATAAAGAGTGGGATGCTGTAAGCCTTGTTCACTTTCCTCTCAACTAAAGGTCTGTACTAAGTTTGGTCTGCACAAGTGGAAAATAAGCTTATGGGATCTGTTACAACCACTCCTCAAAAAACCGCAGTTCTGCAGGGAAAATAACTGTCCTCTGAGAACAAGGCCTGTATCACAGAGGACAGCTGAACACCACTTCCCCACAGTGGTGAGACTGAAGAGTTACAGCTCAGTAAGAGGTCAGATGATTATTGTATTGTTTTCTGACATGTGGAGCCTAAGCCAGTCCCTGTCTCCAAACCAATGCCTGATTCCTTAGTCATGTTATTCAAGGATGCTTAGTAACTTCTGTAGCCAATGAATTTGTGGTTAGAACAGAAAATTTGGTTTCGTTCTATACAAACACTTGTTAACTTGGTTTGGTTTGAGAAAAAGTGCTTTCATTAGACATTGTGACTCATACACAACAGAAATCTAACTCCTCAACTATCTCAATACAGTGTTAGAGTCTCGTTATTAATTTAAAATCCTTAACCCAGATTAAGAGAGAATACCATACATTCCACGTTGTCTTAAGTTTTCCTACCAGCAGATCAGAAACTTCAGTGACATTGGATGGGTGCTGTATAATATCTCCATCAATGACATAAACAATAAGATTGAATGAACCCTCAGCAAGCACAAATCCAGGCTGGGTGGTGAATGGCTGGAAAGCAGCCCTGAGGAAAAGGACCTTGGAGTCTGGGTTGAGGAAAAGCTCAACATGAGCCTGCAGTGTGCACATGCAGCCCAGACAACCAACCAAGTCCTAGGTTGCATCAAGAGCAGTGTGGCCAGCAGGGCAAGGGAGGGGATTCTGCCACTTTACTCTGCTCTTGTCAGACCCCACCTGGAGTCCTGTGTGCAGTTCTGGAACCCTCAGCACAGGAAGGACATGGAAGTGTTGGAGCGGGCCCAGAGGAGGGCCACAAAGATGATCAGAGGGCTGGAGCAGCTCTGCTATGAGGACAGGCTGAGAGAGTTGGGGCTCTGCAGCCTGGAGAAGAGGAGGTTTCAAGGGGACCTGATAGTAGCCTTCCAGTATCTGAAGGGGGCCTACAGGAAGGCTGGGGAAGGATTATTTACAAGGTCCTGCAATGCCAGGACAAGGGGCAATGGGTTTAAACTGGCAGAAGGAAGATTTAGACTGGATGTTAGGAGGAAGTTCTTTACAGTAAGGGTGGTGAGGCACTGGAACAGGTTGCCCAGGGAGGTCGTGGATGCTCCCTCCCTGGAGGTGTTCAAGGCCAGATTGGATGAGGCTTGAGTGAGCTGTACTAGTGGGAGGTGTCCCTGCCTACGGCAGGGGGTTGGAACTAGATGATCCTTGAGGTCCCTTCCAACCTTGCCATTCTATGATTCTATGAAGTTTGCTAACACGATCATGTGGAGTGATGCTGTTGATGCACCATCAGAGAGACCTGAAAAAGATGAATAAGCAGATTCACGTAGTAAATCTCATAACATTCAGCAAGGTCGAGTGCAAGGTCCTGCACCTGGGTTAGGGCAATCCCTGGTATCAATACAGGCTAAGGGATGAAAGGATTGAAAGCAGCCTTGAGGAGGAAGACTTGGGAGCACTGGTGGATGAAAGGCTGGATGTGAGTCAGCAATGTGTGCTCACAGCCCTGAAGGCCAACCATATCACAGAACCACAGAAACATTCAGGTTGGAAAAAGTCTTGTATTGAGGTGCCCAAAGCTGAACACAACCCTAGAGGTGTGACCACACCAAAGTAGAGTACAAGAGAACAATCACCTCCCTGCTCCTGATGGACACAGCATACAAGCCAGGATCCCATTGGTTTTCTTTGCCACCTGGGCACACTGCTTGCTCATATTCAGCTGCTTTCTGCCAGACAGCTTTCCAGCCACATTTCCCCAAGTTTGTAGCTTGGTTGTTGTGATCCAAGTGCAGGACCTGGCATTTGGCCTTGTTAAACCTCATCCCATTACCACCGGTCTGGTCTGCTTCAGAAGAATTGCATCAAGCAAGTTGAGGGAAGCAAGTCTGCCCTCTTACTACGCTCTGGCAAGACCTCACCTCAAGTACTGTGTCCAGAGCAGGCATCCTCAACACAAGAAAGACACCAACTTGTTGAAGCAAGTCCAGAGGAGAACCTGAAGGACTGAAGCACCTCTCCTATAAAGACTGATTAAAAGAGCTGGGGTTGTTCAGCCCAAATACAGCCTGGTTGGTACAGACCTGTCAGCCTGACCTCAGTGCCATGCAAAATAATGGAGCAAAGAGTCTTGAGTGCAATCACCCAGCACCTAAAGGATGGCCAAGGGATTATGCACAGCCAGCATGGGTTTATGAGGAGGGGGTCCTGTTTGATTGACCTCATCTCTTTTTATGACCAGGCGACCTACCTGGTGGATGTGGGAAAGGCTGTGGATGTAGCCTACTTGGACTTCAGCAAGGTCTTTGACACTGTCTGCCATAGCAAACTCCTGGCAAAGCTGACAGCCCACAGCTTGGACAGGGGCACCCTGTGATGGTTAAGAACTGGCTGGATGGCCAGGCCCAGAGAGTGGTGGTGAATGGAGACACATCCAGTTGGCGGTCAGTCACTAGTGGTGTCCCCTAGGGATCAGCACTGGGCCCAGTCCTGTTTAATATCTTCATTAATGATCTGGACAAGGGGATTGAGTCCACCAACAGTAAGTTTGCAGACAACTCCAAGTTGGGACCAAGTGTTGACCTGTTAGAGGGCAGGAGGGCTCTGCAGAGGGACCTGAACAGACTGGATAGATGGGCACAGTCCAATGCCATGAATTTGAACAAGTCCAAGTGTGATGTTCTGCAGTTTTGCCACAACGACCCCATACAGTGCTACAGGTTGGAGAGTAGCCAGGTAGAGAAGGACCTAGAGGTACTGATTGACAGTAACTGAACATGATCCAGCAGTGTGCCCAGGTGGCCAAGAAAGCCAATGGCATCCTGGCCTTTTTCAGGAACAGTGTGGCCAGCAGGACCAAGGAAGTCATTCTGCCCCTGTACTCAGCACTGGTCAGGCCACACCTTGAGTACTATGCCCAGTTCTGGGCCTCTCAATTTAAGAAAGTTATTGAGATGCTTGAACATGTCCAGAGAAGGGCAACAAGGTTGGTGAGGGGGCTGGAGCACAGCCCTATGAGGAGAGAATGAGGTAGCTGGGGTTGTTCATCTTGGAGAAGAGGAGGCTCAGGGGAGACATTATCACTCTTTACAACTACCTGAAAGGAGGTTGTAGCCAGGTGGGGGTTGGTCTCTTCTCCCAGGCAACCAGTGACAGAACAAGAGGACACAGTCTCAAGATGTTCCAAGAAAGGTTTAGGATGGATGTTAGGAAAAAGTTCTTCACAAAAAAAGTGAGTTGCCATTGCAATGGGCTGCCTGGAGAAGTGTTTAAAAAGAGGCTGGATGAGGCACTTATTGCCATGGTTTAGTTAATGAGAAGGTGTTAGGTTGGATTCAATGATTTTGAAGGTCTTTTCCAGACTGATTAATTCTGTCATTCTGACAACAAAAGGCTCCAGGAAGACTTTATTATGGCCTTTCTATATTTAATGTGGGCCTATTAAAAAAACAGGGACAGCCATTTTGGCAGGACCTTTTGTGACAGTAGAAGAGGTAATGTTTTTAAAACTAAAAGAAGACAGATTTAGCCCTATATATAAGGAAGATAGTTTTCATAATGAAGGTGAGGAAACACTGGAACAAGTTGTCCAGAGAGGCAGAAGATGCCACAACTCTGGAAACATTCACAATCAAGTTAGATGGGGCTCTGAACAACCTGACCAAGCAAAATATGTCCCTGTTTACTGGAGGGTGGGGTTGGACTAGCTATAAAAGATCCTTTCTGTTCTAGGTTGAGGACCATTGAGAAATACCAGATGGGCTCAAGGAAGTGAACACAGGAAATTGTAATCTTTGTTATTCCATCCCAACCTGCATCTCTCTGTGTAACAGGAGTTCACAGCCAATTCTCTTTTCCTCCCTTCTCTCTGCTCCTGGCACACAGCTGTCATCTCTCTGGTTTCTAGGGGAATTTGCATCCTTGGCCAGCAAGCTAATTTCTTTCTGAGTGTAGCAGGGGGCGTGTGGGTGTGTGTGTGTGTAAATGAGGCTTAGGGCAGAGGTGGGAGGGGGGTCTGGTAGGCCTGTCTCTGGAAAGGGGCAGTATGGTCTGATCAGTGCCTACTGAGGATGAGTCGGGGATAAGTTTTGGCCTGTTGGTTGTTGAGGCCTGGTAGGCTCAGGCAGATTGATTTGTGTCTGTGTGTACACACACACACACACACACACTCTTCTACTTTGGTACCTCTCCTATTTTGTTTACTTTTGTAAATAACATTTCCATTTAACCTCCAATTCTGTGTGTTTTTATTTACTCCTTTGGAGTAAATTACTTTCTGTCCTTTGGCTCTGGGCACCTTGTGGCTCAGACTAGGACACCTTCCAAGCCAAAACATTCTATGACACAAACACAAGAGCATGCCTCACTCAGAAGTACACAGGAAAGCTGTGATCTTTACTCTAGAAACTCCTGGGTTTTAAAAGAAAACATCTTCACCTGATGTGCAAGCTGTCAATCTTGATTTCAATGTACAATAAATCACCTCTTTTCCTAACAAGGCATATGCTTACAATACTTGCCTGAATCCAAAGTTAAGACTTGAAGAGACCCTTTTTCTCACAAGTTTGTGCTCAGTTTTTATGATCTTGGTATATAACTACCTATGATCTTGAGCACAGGTATAAAACCCTATCTTTTAAAGTTGCCTGGTATTGGGTATCTGCTGCTAACATGAATGTGACCTAACTGACAGCAAGTTTTTGCCAGCCATCCAATCAGTTTCACTGGTCTTGCTCACCAGAAATGCAGTTTCAGTAGAAGCTGATATGGTCAAACATAAAAGCTTCTATGAAATCCTTCTGTTCTGATTGTTCTTTTGATATTCAAACATTCTTCTCAACATTATCTAAGTCTTGAATATGTTAGTTCATAATCAAAGAGATATTTTATAGATGAGCTGCTGCATGTTCCATTAGAATGGAAGGAAATTCTTCTAACTACATCATGGGAGCTATCTGATAGCAGTTGTACAGCTCTATCAACAGCTAGGGTATAAATGCCAGTGAAGTACCTCAGTTTTTTTTCTTTCTGGACCAAAACATTGCGGGGGTTCATCAGTACTGCAGGACCTCTGAGTAAGAAGGTATGATTTCTAGTGGGCTCAGCAACAAAGTGAAGAGTTTTAGGTGTTTTCCTTTGTGTTTATTCCTATGAAACCTTCAGAACTATTCCTTCCAGTTGATCTCAAAAGACAGAGGAAAACCTGAGCTCCAGAGAAATGGCAAGTAATGTATCAGCACTGAAACTGATTAATAAAAAAATGGGAGATGTCACAAGAAAATATTTTGGGTTTGGTGACAAGCACAAAACAAAAGCCAAGCTTGCTAATATGCTCAGATTCATTTAAGCTGTTCCATGACAATGGTTCAGGTAGCTTAATCTCTTAATACACTAAGGCTACAACAATGCTAGGCACCGAATGGAGCATATTTATCTATTATTCCTGTTGGAATATCCAAATTAGTAAGTAAGCAGTAAAATACATTAACTTCTTCACAATGCTACTCAAGATTCAAGGCCACTATGAAGACCTGGGGCTATGTTGCTATCATAGTCTACAAGAAGATACTCAACAGTAACTATAAATGAGGTTTTTATAGTATAAAAAGACACTTTAAATGAGGTTTTTATAATTTAAATCAGAACCATGAAACTCATCAATTCATGGCCACTCTAATATTGAGAGTTAATAGTTATCTATTAAGAGCAGCCATCATCACAGCTGAAGGCATTTATAACATCTCAGCCTCAGAACTTTGTATTACACAGGCTTATGTCATTAATTTACCCAACAGTTTGTAACTAGATGGTCAAAAATGATACTAATTTAATAAACATGACAAAAAGTTTCCCATTGCTTTAGTGTACATTAGGCAGACCAAAAAATGTGCAACTGCATTTTCAACAAACAAGCAATATAAGTATTAATAAGGTTACAACAGCACTACACAGGGAAAACAAACATTTCTTGCTTACAGTAATCCAAAAGAAAGCTCTCTCACTTGATAAAAGCAAACCAGGAATGTGATGTATTAGGGTAACTCTGGCAAGCAGAAATGAGACCAGCAATGTTTGGCATGAAAAGTACTGTCTAGACTAAAGACAAGTCTGACTCAGGCTGTTTTCTTCATTTTATTTACTGTAAGTCTGATGTTCCCATGCTTGGCTCCTAGTTAGCAATACTTATAAAAAACAAGTTTCAATTGCTAACACAATTATGTTGTACAAACCTACAAATTAATTCTTTCTTCAGAACATCTGTTCAAACTCAGAATGAACAGAAGAAAACGCAGCATTTTCTAAAACTATAAGATAAAACATGCAAGCCAGTTCAAGAGGCATGAAAATGGAACTAACCACTCCCATAGATTATTGAAATTCATTTGCTAGTTCACCCTGACCTTTGCCAGCTGTTTCCTCCTTAAATTGCTTTTCTGATTTTTTAAAAGATATATGAAAAAGTTTAACTTCCAAGCTGATGATGAACAGATGGGATTTTTTCAAAGACCTTTATGTTACCATACTCAACATTAATCAAGCATGGCCTATTTCACAATGTCCTACCACTCACAACTGATGAAAGAGTGGAAGCCTTCAAGCTTTTTTCTCTTTGCCGTTGCAAAAATTACATACAACAATGATTTTATGTTAAAGAAAACTATTTTCAATGCATAATTAAAAATTCTATTCCTGAAATATAGTTCAAGCCCTGTAAAAGAAGACTTTGACCTGCCTGCCCTAATATAACCAGGGTTGTATTTGGTTTTTCATTATAATCTTGCCTTGACTTTATGTCTTTGTGATACTTTTTGTCCCCACAGCAAAAAACTGCAAAGATCACAGCTTGGTTATGACTAACTTGCTTTCAAACAATATCTTCAGGTTATTGATTTTTACCTTTTTTACACCTTTGTAAGATTAAGATGTTAAGTTCACCTTATTCAATCATAATCAATTTGTTCTGTAAAGGAAGAAATACTACACATCTTTCTAAATATATTTAATGCAAAAAGGGTAAATAAGGAATCAAAATGGTTTATGTTTCCCACAAAAATGTAAAGTATTACCTCTTATCCACAACTGCTACTTTTGGGCAACTTAAATATCATTTCTGTGGGAAGATCCTTGTTGAAGACATTTTCCAGCATTATCTACTCTTAACCAAATGCCAAGAAATCTAGCTCTATTTGTAGACTCAACTAAATTCGTCACTGGTTAGAAATATTTTGCCAGCATAAGTTGGTGTAACAGCTGAACTAAAGCTTTATGAAACAGCATTTTTAAACTAAGTGCAACTACAACTCCATTCATTCCATCTTCCACAAATAATACAAACTGAAACGAGTAGAATATGAATGTTCTTCCAGGTTTCTAAAGAGAATGGGTACACTGAGTTCTCTAGGATTACAAGCAATGATTCTTAGATGTCACAGAGTATCTGTTGGTCAAATACTTATATACAGGACGGAAATGCAAATGGGCAGACACACAACTTGCTGGAAGCTACAATTCTGGCAAGTTATGCAAAAGCAAAAAAGCATTTCTTGTATAAGAGAGTATATAAATTTGAAGAATACACCTTCTGAAAATGAATTCAGTTATATAAATTATTTTTTCAATGTGGTGGGTTAAGAAACTTCAGCCCACACTACTGAAGTTTATCAGACCAGCTCAGATAGGTTGGAAGCAAGATAAAGCTATATTTACAGCAAAGCTAAATTTACAAGCATATATACATATATATTTACAAGTACTTACAATTATATACAAATTCTAAATAATATAGAAATCTAAACTCCCTCCCAGACAAAGTATCCAGAAGGGACTCAAAACCTCCCTCTCTCTCTCCCTCTCTTTGCCAGACAGAAGATAGAACAATCAACAAAGCTTACTCGTTATGTTAGTGGAAGATATTAGAACAGAGCAAAGGAGAAGTGAAGGGAAGAAACATCCCAGAGCCAAGGGGGACAAATTGTCTACATTTTTACTTTATATCCCGTTTAGCAAACCAATGAATTATTTAGACTTCATCATTATTTTCTTTTTACAACCAATGATCCTTTTTTTTTCTCATTATAATATTCCAACTAGCCTCAAACTATCACAATCAGTAAGAAAAAGGCAAGATTGTCTACTAGATCTTTTCACTAGAACAAGCACAGAAGGTTTGTTCTACCCTGTTCTCAAAATGCCATCAAGGTACAACTAATGCAAATCCTTAAAAAAAAAATCTTCTTACAAGATAAGTCTTAACTTTCCTCAAAGTAAGCCAGCACTTAAGGAAACTGTATGAAGGCTAGGAAAACCCAATGAGAGAACAGCTAACACAAAAAAAATGTTTGTAGTCTCACAGCAACAAACTTGCTAACTCCTCTTTTTCACCATACACCAAATGAACAACTAGAAACTAAAAATTATTCATTACTTTACGCAGGCCCTCACCCACACTTTGCCAGCGAAGCTCTTCACGAATCCAGATTAATTCAAAATCTGGATCATTTTATACAGGTTCTCAGCCATGCATACACCTTCAACTTGTTCAAAGAAGCAAAGAAAGTAAGCAAAACAAAAAATTCTCTGTGTTGATGACTTGTTAGCCTGCTTTAGTTGACCTTCTTTTGGGGTTTCTCAGTTTTTTGATTGACCACTGGTTTTGTTTACTGTTGTCAGGGGCTTTTTATTTTTTCAGGGCATTATCTTTGGTAATACTAGGTTCATGTCTTCTGGAAGTCAGAAATCCTTAATACTTCAGCTTGCAAGTGTAGCTGCCAATCTTGCAAATATTTGCATTAAAAATTTGATTTTTAGGTACTCACTATGTTGCAACATCCAATTCACTAAGTTAATGGGAAGCTTACTGAACCAGAGCATTGAGCAAGTTCAGTACAGAGTCTTACTAAATTAACATGATGTCCCTCCCCTATTTCACATTACATTTTCTACAGGAAATTTGCTTCTGTTTCCATAGGACTAGCAACATGTTACATAACATTAAACTGACACTGTAAGATAAATAAATTACTCTGATAATGACAGATTAACTACTGATGATTTGTATTAGAAAAATATGCTAAATTTACCATTAAAAAATACAGATAAACTCCCACAATGGATATTATCCAATAAAGGCAAATGAACACAGCTGTGGCAAAGCAAAACCATGCATCACTAATCTAATCAAACTCTTTAGCATGTAAAACAAAATAGCAGACAAAGAGCCTAGCTCATTGATATACTTTCTTTCAAATTGAAAACAGACTTTGAAGACTTATCTTACAAGAAGCAATTAATAAACAAAATTATAAGACAGTGTTGTAAGCTTAAAATGGGTAAAGATATTAAGCAGAAGAGATACTTCTTTTTCTTGGATATATTAATTATAGTATGCCCTTTCGAAGTCCACCAACATGTATGGTTTGGTAATAACCTTGCTTCCCTTATGTAACTTTAAAGTATATGAAATGGTGTTACAGTAACTCAGAAAACCTTTTAGCCTAATTTGGTTTTCCAGACTAGCAAACATATTTACACAACAAAAATTCATTGTGATAACACATGGCCTTGCCTGAATTAAGTGGAAGTCTGCCATATGGAAATCCAGTAACTAAACTCACGTACCAGTAAAGAATCCAAAACATTGGTGTATGCCTGCCATTTTGACAGGTAAAGTCATGATTATGAACCAAA
The DNA here is from genome assembly GCA_013396675.1 of Eubucco bourcierii. NCBI lineage: Eukaryota > Metazoa > Chordata > Aves > Piciformes > Ramphastidae > Eubucco > Eubucco bourcierii. The sequence goes on along the minus strand of VWZE01006227.1, from coordinate 173,063 downwards.
GAAGTGGAATGAGTAGGCAACTACAGCACCAAGTTTTTGTGTAGATGCAGATGGATTAGCAAAAGTGTTCTGTTATACAGTTTGTTATGTATGACTTTGCTGGTGTAACTTCTTTGAAGGGCTCAGAAATACTAATTACATCATAACTTTAAATCCATTCATTAGACTTAACTGCAAGTAGGAAAAGGCACAAAAAACCCAAGGAAATTAATAATGGTTAGATGGGAAGACAGAACTTGGCTTCACCAAGGGCAGATCTTGCCTGACAAATTTAGTGGTTTTTTATGATGAAGTCACAGCGACAGTGGACAAGGGAAAGGCAGCTGATGTCATCTACCTGGACCTGAGTAAGGCATTTGACTCTGTCCCACATGACATCCTGGTCACCAAACTGCAAAAACATGGACTGGATGGGTGGACCACTCGCTGGATAAGGAATTGGCTGGATGGTCGAACCCAGAGAGTGGTGATCAACGGCACAATGTCCACCTGGAGACCAGTGACAAGTGGTGTCCCTCAGGGGTCAGTGCTGGGACCGGTGCTGTTTAACATCTTTGTCAGTGACATGGACAGAGGAATGGAGTGCACCCTCAGCAAGTTTGCAGATGACACCAAGCTGTGTGGCACAGTTGACTTGCCAGAGGGCAGGGATGCCATCCAGAGGGACCTGGACAGGCTG
>VWZE01006227.1:159130-171507 GCA_013396675.1 Eubucco bourcierii | reverse complement strand
CAGCTTGAGACTGTGTCCTCTTGTTCTGGTGCTGGTTACCTGAGAGAAGAAGGTAACCTCCCCCTGGCTACAACCACCCTTTAGGGAGTGGTAGACAGCAATAAGATCCCCCCTGAGCCTCCTCTTCTCCCGGCTAAACAATCCCAGCTCCCTCAGCCTCTCTTCATAGGGCTGTGCTCAAGGCCTCTCCCCAGCCTCGTTGCCCTTCTCTGGACATGCTCAAGCACCTCGATGTCCTTCTTAAATTGAGGGGCCCAGAACTGGACACAGTACTCAAGGTGTGGCCTAAGCAGTGTAGAGTCCAGGGGGAGAATGACCTCCCTGCCCCTGCTGGTCACACTATTGCTGATGCAGGCCAGGATGTCATTGGCCTTCTTGGCCACCTGGGCAAGAAGCATCAGAAGCAACCAGAACTCATCCCACTGACTGCAGCCACAGAACTAAGAGACTCTAGCATTAGCTTGATGGAAGTTTCCAGTGTACAAAACTGGATTAAAAGATAAACCCCAAAACATTACCGAGTGTAAAGAGCAGAAGGAAAATTACAAGGAAGACTTTTAGATGCACTGTTACCCACAAATCTAAAAACAGTCCATGAAGTGTTCAGACAAGGAAAAGTCAGGCTCTGATCAATTTGAGAGAACATTCTTTAGGAAATATACAACAGAAATTTACAAAATAACCCTTGATTCAAAGTTAAATTCTAGACTAAAAACAAAAATACTTTTTCCACATACTGCACGATTGATTTACAGGAAGAACAAGATGTGATGGATCATAATTGCTTCCAAGTCTGCTAATGTAAGTGGATGATGAGTACAAATCAAGTTTTATTACAAAATCATAAGAAAATGAAAAAAAAAAACCACAAACAAGAATCCCTATTCTTGGTGTCAGTTTCCTATATAATAAACAATATAAACAACGTTAACTTTCTCCACATAAGGAAGAGCCAGCAAGTGCAGAAGTTAGAGCACTTCATCCCTCTGTAACACAGGTTTCCTATGTAAGCAACTACTAGCAGATGTAGCTGACTTTGCCCAAGTATTACACACAGAAAGTGTCATGTGTTTATTATACAAGAATAAACCGTGTCTCCACATGTTTGAGTGGAGAGGTGATCATTGCACAATAACTCTCTTAACCATAATTAATGAAGGCTTTCTAAATGTACTTGACAAGAAGCATAAAATGCATGGTATTTCATGACAAGCAAGCCTAGAAAACCTCGAGACAGAATTCAGACTCCAACCTCAGTATGTTTCTCAGGAAAAGTTCTTTTAGTATACTAAATTGTCAGCAACAAGCTCTGACAGACTATACTGTCTGGAGGACACACTCCCTGAAATGCCCCAGGGACTGCTCTTACTAAATTATGCCACAGAATTTAGCAACCCTAAGGATTAAGAGTAAAGAAAAAAAGCAAAAGCAATAAAGTTCATTCAAGTTCTCCTCCAGAGGCCACCTACATTCAATTGATGCAACGATCGCATGCTCCCAGGTTGGGGTTGGAGTGGCTGGAGAGTAGCCAAACAGAAAGGGATCTGGGGGTGCTGATTGACACCAGCCTGAACATGAGCCAGCAGTGTGCCCAGGTGGCCAAGAAGGCCAATGGCATCCTGGCCTGCATCAGGAATAGTGTGGCCAGCAAGAGCAGGGAGGTCATTCTCCCTCTGTACTCTGCACTGCTTAAGCCACACCTTGAGTACTGTGTCCAGTTCTGGGCCCCTCAATTTAAGAAGGACATCGAGGTGCTTGAACGTGTCCAGAGAAGGGCAACGAGGCTGGGGAGAGGCCTCGAGCACAAACCCTATGAGGAGAGGTTGAGGGAGCTGGGATTGTTTAGCCTGCAGAAGAGGAAGCTCGGGGGTACTTTCTTGCTGTCTACAACTACCTGAAGGGTGGTTGTAGCCAGGGGGAGGTTGCTTTCTTCTCCCAGGCAACCAGCACCAGAACAAGAAGACACAAGTCTCAAGTTGCGCCAGGGGAAGTTTAGGTTGGAGGTGAGGAGAAAGTTGTTGACTGAGAGAGTCATTGGCTACTGGAATGGGCTGCCCAGGGAGGTGGTGGAGTCACCGTCCCTGGAGGTGTTCAAGGCGGGTTTGGATGTGGCACTTGGTGCCATGGTCTAGTCTTGAGGTCTGTGGTAACTGGTTGGACTTGATGGTCTTTGAGGTGTCTTCCAAGCTTGGTGATACTGTGATCTGGTAAGTCTGGAAATGATGGAAGAGACCTGAGAAATTCCTCCACAGGAAGAACCTTGACAATAGATTAGCAAAAGTTAAAATGCTTTATTTATAGCTCCATTAGCGATAAAAAAAAACAAACCCCACACAACAAAAATCAAACAAAAAAACCCAAATACCCAAAAAGCAATCAAAAAAATCCACTACCAAAACACTACTTATCAGATGATCAGCTTGTTAAATATAGGAGATCAGATAGAGATAATTTTAAGTACGTGACTAATTGTTTTAAAGGTTAAAAGAAGCCATACTTTAGGAGTAGCTTTACTAGCTTAGAGTCCCAGAATCAGAAGAGGTACAATATACATGTTTTAACAACACACATTAAAGGAAAAAAAAAAAAGTTCAGCATATTAACACAGACTCTCAGCATGTGTCTATCTATCTATCTATCACTCCAACATATCAAACAAGTAAATCTAAAAGTAGCATGCAAAGGACCAAGATTTTAAAACAGCTTGCCCTTTTCTAATTTACTTAACATAATACTGCTAGAAGAAGTTTGGTTGCTTAAATATTATTAAAACAATTTTTCAGAAAGCAGATAATGTAAAAGACATTAATGTTTTTTGAGAAAAGTTCAGGATTTTCAGCAAAAAAATTATAGGGTTAAACATTAATACAGGTATCAGTGAATAGGGATTCACCACCACCCTGCTAAAGAGTCCAATGAATTCCCTAAATAACTATAACGATGCACAAAACAGCTAAATTGTTTGAAATGTCAATTTTTCTACTGATCTTGTTATACAGAGCAATATAGTGTACACCACAGACTGATAATTTAGCCCAAAGGTTTAGGCACATTTTTTTTCTCCTCTCCACTTCCATACCTGTCTTAAAAAAAAAAAATCTACATACAATCTAATAGTAAGATGCTGAAAAGTATTTAACAGTGTTCTTAAATTGTACGATGCTTGAGGAAATACATGTATACATGAGAAAGAATACCAGCACAGGTCAACTGGTTTTAATGTGGTCTGTTTTCCCAGACACTAGCATAAAATCATGATTTCACTGCAGTCAACAGCAGAACTCTCATTTATTTCTTTGCTGGTCATGATTTCATACCAGGACTTTGTTACTTGTCAAACACAGATTTGCACCTTTGGACTTAAAACCCATAAATGCTATATTCAGCAGCCTTCGAATGCCTAAATAGAGATCCCTCTTGGTTCCTAACTCTAGTTAGGAGCACGCATTTGTCACTGCAGAAGGCAGTGAAACACAAACGAAATTAAGGATCACTGTATGTGGTAACGGGTTGGACCTGATGATCTTTGAGATCTCTTTCAACCTTCGTGATATCGAGGGGACCTGATAGTAGCCTTCCAGTATCTGAAGGGGGTCTACAGGAAGGTTGGGGAAGGATTATTTACAAGGTCCTGCAATGACAGGGCAAGGGGTAATGGGTTTAAACTGGTAGAGGGGAGATTTAGACTGGATGTTAGGAGGAAGTTCTTTACAGTGAGGGTGGTGAGGCACTGGAACAGGTTGCCCAGGGAGGTCGTGGATCCTCCCTCCCTGGAGGTGTTCAAGACCAGGTTGGAGGAGGTCTTGAGTAACCTGTGGTAATGGGAGGTGTCCCTGCCTATGGCAGGGGGTTGGAACTAGATGATCCTTGAGGTCCCTTCCAACCTTACAATTCTATGATTCTATGATTCTATACTGTAATACTGTATCCCCAACTACAGCCTAAAACAAACGGAGGGTTAAAATATGTTGAAGCAATCTACTGCTTTATTATAAAAGTCTAACTATAGTTCAATTCAGGTTGCAAGAAAACAGCTACTGAGAATTTCTGACACGCAGTTGAACCGACAATGGCTACAAGAATTTGGATCTCCTATTCTAAATCACTTTGCCTACTTAAAAAAAACCAAACAAACAACACCACCCCTCAAAAAAAAAAACCAAACCAACAAAACCGAAAAAAACCACCCAAAACACAAACAGTCCAGAAATAAATGTATGTATGTACAATACTGTGACCAAAATACCAGGCCACATTCCAGAGGTCTAGGAATAGCTTGTTTTCCTATTTGCAGTTGGTAAATTTGAAGTCTGTGAGGCATTCCTCTGGTTTTTAAGGATGTCTCCAATTTCTCCTCAAAAATTCACTGTACTCCTTCAACTACATGTAAAATTGTGCTTTCCTTAGAGTGACAAGCTTTGTTGTAAGAAACATTTTTCAAAGTGAAATTTTAGAATATGCATCCACACATATTTTAAGTTACTGAAGTTTGTGATTAACAGGTTTGTGTTAAAACATTGGCTCAACAGTAAACCACATTTCACAGTACTTATTTTTCCCTTGTTGCATTAGGGATTTTTTTTAAGATATAAGCTGAATACTGACATTCCAACAAGTCTAAACTATAAAAAGGATGGGTTATAAGGTGTTTGAAATTAGATCCTTAGGGTTCAATCTTGAAGCTTCTTCTCACATTCCTTTGATTTGCAGGTTTCATGATTGAAATGTTTGCTAGAGTTCTTTTTCTTTCCTCATTAATGACTTCAAAGAAATACATGCTTGAACTCCTAAATATATTTAGCTAATTTAAATTATCTTAAAAAACCCAGTGACTGCTTGACAAACTAGAAAAGCAGACTGATTCTGGAAATAATGTACTATTAAGTTGAACTGCACACACACAATAAATTAAAAAACAACATAAAGAGTGCCATCAATATACATCTAGATATAACTTGAGTTTGTTAAAGTTGTTAAAGCACCACAGTAATCTAGAAACAGATTTTTTTTAACTCCTGAAAGTACCTAACTCTTGATTTTTTTGTATTACAAAAGGCTTTCACAGCATACCACTTAATGCACAATTTACATGTGCAATTCAAATCTACAAATCTCTTTACAGCATCAGTCTAAGTGACATATCTAGATTTGCTTACTTCAAGAAAATCAGAAATCTAGAGTACATCATTTTCTTTTACAACCATAAGTTCTAGTGTAGAGTTTTTCAAGACTGAAATGAGAATTCAGTATTTTTTTTAATATTACACACAGAACTGAAATACAGCATCTTTAATGCAACTATATTTCGGGTTGCAAAGAAAAAAAGACAATACTATTGTTACTAAAACTGACACCTTGATTTTAAAGCAAATCACAAGTTGTGTTTTTAAATCAGATGACCAACAGTGACAACTTACTGTCAACACCAACACGGAATGGATTGTTCTCAAGATCTTCACAAGCTAATACACTGAACCACAAAACAGATCAAAAGAAACTTAGGAGCATACTAAAGTACATGTATCTTGGAAAAAAATTCTACTGAGACGGTTTATCGCAAAAGCAATATAAGCAAAGTAACTCAGTATCATCTCAGGACCCCTAATACAAGACTCTGTTTTGAAAGCATTCTGTTAGGTGGTGCCATCTGGTTTGTGAATTTCATATCCTCAACAACCAGAGAGAACTTGTTCTTGTGAGCTTCTGGAATCTTGCATTTATGCCAAAGAGACCTTTTTGAGACATGTGTTCAGCCCCACATCCAAACAGCCTGTAGAAATTCCACAGTCCTTGGTTCTACATGAAGATTATCCACCTTCACAAAGCACAAGGATTTAAGAAAGCTGTGAATGCCGTTGTAAAACCGAAAATGTCACACATTTCTGGGTCCCTTGCTACCTTGAATTATGATGATGTTGAGCACAGTCCTGTTTCCAGCACTTAAACATTCCTGTAATTGCTTGGTATTTCTTGACATAGAGTCCTTTGGCAGGACTCTGCTCAAAGTTGGTTTTAGAAAACCCAGCAACAAATATCACAGGTACCTAGCCTTACACACTGTTTAATGATTAAGTAGGCATAGTTGGGCTTAACATGCTACTTTGAAAGATAGAGTGAAAGGTGGAGCAGTCAATCCTCATCTTCAGATACAGGTTTATTGGTATAAGACATACAAGGCAAGCAATGAACAAAAGCTGTAAGCCCCACTATGCACAACCAAAGACATCTTGTTTGAGTGATGAAGACCCTAGTTCCATCCTTTCAGTTGACTAGGCAATATGGAAGCCCTGACATCTTTCACAGGCACTTGCAGGCCAGTCTGCCATCTTGAGATTCATTCCTGTTCCACTATAGTAGAGAGAGACATTTTTACAATTAATCTAGCTACACCAAAACAATCTCCTGCGCATACCTGTTCTTAAAGAGAAGCTTTGTTACAGTTCATCTTAACTCCCAGTGCAACATGAATGCACTTAACACTGACCCATGAAATATTCAAAAGTGTTGTCTTGAATAAAATTGCATACCAAAAATCTGTAAGCACCTGAAAAAAACCACATGATTTCAGAAATATAGGGCTACACATCTATTTCCTATGAAAATTATTCACTTCAATGTTGAGGCTATTCTTACTTTACAAGTACTTTTAATTTACGGGGTTTTTTTGCTTTCTCTGTTCTGTAGTTTACTGTATGAGCTGCCATAGTTCTTAGCTCTGTGGTGTACTGCATGAAGCTCTCCAGTTTTGCAATTCCACATGATTTGTTAACTGTGAAATAATACATAACAACAAAAATTTTCAAAACAGCATATTGGAAGTGTTGAAATCTGGGATGCACTTCCAGCCGTAACTGTTATTCCTGACTTGAGGTCCAACTATAGCTCCTATGAACGTCACATTTCTTTGGATGAAAAAGACACAGGACTGCACACAAACTACAATAATTTCATCTCACTAAACTCTCAATTTAGAAAGCAATTACAATAAATACAATGGACAATGATTATAACTGATTTAAACTATACAGGATGGAGTTTTCATTTCATTTGTTGCCCTACTCATCCAGCAACACAGGAGGGATGGGAGGAAGAGCAGTAGGAAGGCACAGAAAAGCCAAATGCCAACAATTCAATTTTATAGTAGAGACATATAGTGCTTTAATTCTCCCATTAATTCTAAGTTTGACAATTAAAACAATACTTTTTCAGAAGACAATCAATTCATGGTTTAACTGAACCTAAAAAAAAAAGTTTACCTGAGTTACATAACCACAGTCAAAACCATTTATGGGTCCTCATACCATATGTTTCAGTGTCCAGTTGAAAAAGAAGTTCTGAAGGCATGCTCAAAGTCTTCAGAAGTAAGTCTTCTTTAGCTACCACTATGAAGTTGCAAAGTTAATAAAACCACACCAAGTTCAGCAGGTTAAAGCAACTTGGCAACTATTATGCACAAGGTTTATGAGTTACCCTTTTCAACACCAAAACTGAACTTTGAGCTTGTTTGTGCTGGTTTGAGGCTAATTAGAATATTTTAATAGAGAAAATTACACTATAGGCTGTGAAAGGAAAACATCATGATGTCTACTTCACTCATACGCTTGCTGGAGAATTGTTTGGGAACAATAACCAAAACATTAGATAAGTCAGTCTCTCTCTGGCTCTTGCTGGAGCGATCTAGCAGTTTCTGGGCTCTGACTCCTCTGCTGATTAATCCTCAATAACCACTTTTCTTCTAACCCTCCTGGCCAATCTTCCTAATTTACCTTGCACGTAAGGCAAATCTTGGGGTAAGGTACAGGAGTGGGGAGAAGGTGGAAGGGTGGTTGGGAGCCCCTCCTGGGGTCTCTGATTTCTGGGAGGGGAGTTGTGTTGTTGTATTACCTTTTACTTGTATATATCTGTAAATATTCCGTATATAGTGTATATATCTGTTGTACATTGTGCAAAGCTGTAAATATAGCTTCAAAATTTAACTTCCAGCTGGCTGAGTTCTAGTCTGGGTCATTTTACAAAGTGTGGGGGGGTGGGTAACTCCCAAACAGTCACAGCTGTACTTACAGAAAGAAAAATGTTTAACAATCCTTCTTACAGAATTTTTTATGGACAACAGTACACCCACCACAGACTGTATGAAAGAAATGTATGCCAACCACCAGCTTTTATTTTCGCTTTTGTTTCATTCTTTCAGGCTCCCCTCTCCCCTTTCTCTTTAAAGAGAAAATAACTGACAATTCAAACATTTTTTAAAATGCCTCAATTTAAGTAAAATGGTAAAGTGTAACCTCTCATGTTAGAGATGCATTGTCTAGAGCATAACCTAACAAACTGAAAGTTATGCCTACTGAATTCTGCACATCTAAGTCCAGGTAGACCACTTTTAAGAGTGTTAAGGACATGTTTTGTAACATATACTGAGGGGACTCTTTCATCTTTAAGAGATTAAAGCCAAAACTTGGCACACTTGTTTCAAGAAGGAAACCTTCTTTTGTCAGACTTGAAAATGAAAGGACGTTAACATTTTTAGCTTGAAAGGGGAGTAAAATGTTATCTTTTTGATCGTATAATTCAAACAAATGCAAAAAGCTAAGCAAGCAGCAGCTGTTTTAAAACTCCAACATCATAGTAAGGATTAATATTTTGCCCACCTAAAGAAAGTTAACTGAAAATGTTGAGTGCCCATGAAGCATGATATTTTCAAGTAGGATCACAGCCAACGAAAGCAAAGAATAACCATTTTAAATTAGGAATCATCAGCTAGTTTCCATGGTTGCTTTTTAAAGAACTTTAAGCTCTATCTTTTCTTAGGACAATCTTGTTTATTGAAACTTTAAAATGGTTATTCTCAGAAAAAAGATACTTGAAAGCATTTATTTAAAAAGCATGATAACAGCAGTGACTGCTGTTTTAAACTTAAGAAAACAAATAGGTAGCTTTAAGATATAAACAGCAACTAATAATTTGCCTTTTTTTTCATATTAGTGTTAGTAATACAGCACAAACCTTTAGATACCTCAACCATGATTTCAATGTTGTCATGTAAAACACTTCAAAAGTACATCTCAAGTCAGAAATTACAGCACAAGGATTATACAGAACAAAACACACTGTGAGATGAGAGAAGCTCCAAAAGAATTTGTTGTCCAATCTCCCCAAGATGCTTTTTAAGTAATTTCTTTTATTTTCAACAGTAAAACCACAATATGAGTAAATATTGATTAAGCAGGCAGCAGTTACGACATCTCATCATGGTATGAATAACCTATGCAGCGTGTAGAATACGCAGCTGCAGTCCAGATTACATGACATCATAACATGACAGCATCCTGCTATCTTGTATGAAGAATCCAGAGGGTGAGCTAAAAGAATTCTAAGCTTCCCTTCACACTCAGCAAGTCTTGCTAGCTCTTATCCTTGGGTAAAGACTCATAAAGGAAGCTATATGGTGTTTACACACCAACTCTGTATCGCTTCATATTCCACCAGAGAACCAAGGCTGAGGATTAACCCATAAAACACCTCTGAAAGAAGCTTTGCCATAACGCATGATAACATTCAAGGAAAAGCTGCCTTCATAACAGTGAGCTCAGTATTTTCCTCTTTCTTAGACTGCACTGATAGTATGTCCTTTCTTCTTGAGTGGTAATGTCCTTACAAAACACTTTTCCAAAGATGCCCTAAGTAACTGAAGGCAAAATGACAGGAAGACTATGAAAAAGGTGCTTATGTTTGTTTCCTTTAAGACCATGATCAGCCAAAGGAATCAGAACTAAAACCTGCCCCTCTCAAAAAAAAGGTATCCCAGCTATAGAAGTAGGAAGTTGTATCTCCCTTCTTCAGTAAGAACATGAAAAATGGGTGAAATGCCATCCCTACAGACTACCTGTTACAGAAAGGACTGACAGACTGACTACTCTGGTATCAGCCCTGAATGATCTCCTGACCCGAAGCACAGCACAGAGAATTAGCAGTTCCTCTCTACTATTTCAGTAACAATAGAACCCGAGAACGAATGGGAAGAAAGAAGTGGGACAATAAAACACAATAATTAAAACAAACAAACACACACCACAACCACACACACACACCCCGAAACAACTAACAAAACCCAAAACCAAGAACCAAAAAAATCCCAAGCAAACAGAAACACACAAATCATCACTGAAGTTACACACCTCTTTTTCAAACCTCATTCTTTCCAGTCTTCATGACCCAGCTCCCATTATAAATGTTGTAAGTGTACAGTTATGGGTTACATATCTTTCTAATCTGACTTCCAGAAGCACATCAAAAGACAATCCAACTTTGGAATTCACTAGATTTCTAAACAGTCTATAAAAAAAAAAAATTATGTTTATATGCATATATATGTGTGTGTGTATATAGATATATATACACACACATACATGCACACACACATATACAGTCCTTCAGGGTATAAAAGAAGAAAACACTTCAGGATGCAAAACATACGTTGCAGTGAAAAGCCACTGGAATGGGGGATGAGGAGGAATTGTATTCTTATAAAGGATCTGCATATGTGCAACATCTGGAATTCCTAAACAGGCATTATATAACAACAATAAAAACTGTTCAAAGCAGTAGGGAGGCACAGCTGGAACTACAGTGATCGTCAGCTGTGCTCCGCTTCAGCACTTCAAGGTTCTAGCACAGGGAGCAAGAGACACACTGGAGCTTTTGCTTCAGTAAATATATAGATTTATAAATACATTTTTGCTTCACTGTAATTAATAATTTGACAATTGTATCAATTCCACAAACATCTTTGTGTCCACCATGCAGAAACCAGAACAGGATCTGTATCAAAGCACAGATGTCAGTAGATGGATTCATGTAGTATCTGAGCAGAGAAGAAAATGGTGTGGTTCCACCTGAGAAATTAGGCCCAGACAGCATGGGTTTACAAAGGACACGTCCTGTCTGACCAATCTGATCCTCTTTTATGATCAGGTTACTTGCCTGGTTAATGCAGGGAAGGCTGCGGATGTAGTCTACCTGGACTTCAGCAAAGCCTTTGACACCAGGAGCCTGGCCTCAACAAGCTCCTGGTAAAGCTGGCAACTTGTGGCTTGGACAGATTCACTCTGACATGGGTCAAGAACCAGCTGCAGGGTTGGGCCCAAAGAGTGGTGGTGAATGGTGCCACATCCAATTGGCAGCCAGTCACCAGTGGTGTCCCCCAGGGATCGCTACTGGGCCCAATCCTGTTCAATATCTTTATTGTTGATCTGGAGCAGGAGATTGAGTCCAGCATCAGTAAGTTTGCAGATGACACCATGTTAGGAGCAGGTGTCTATCTGTTGGAAGGTAGGAGGGCCCTGTAGAGGAACCTTGACAAGATGGATGGGTGGGCAGAGGCCAATGGGATAAGATTTAACAAGGCTAAATGCAGGGTTCTACACTTTGGCAACAACCCTAAGCAGCACTATAGGTTGAGGACATTGTGGCTGGAGAGCAGCCAGGCAGAAAGGGACCTGGGGGTACTGGTAGATAGTAGGTGAACATGAGCCAGCAGTGTGGCCAGGAAAGCCAATAGCATTCTGGCCTGGATCAGGGACAGTGTGGCCAGCAGGACAATGGAGGTTATTCTGCCCCTGTACTCAGCGTTTTTCAGGCCACACCTTGAGTACTATATTCAGTTCTGGGCCATTCAATTCAAGAGAGATGTTGAGGTACTGGAACAAGTCCAGAGAAGGGCAATGAAGCTAGTGAGGGGCCTGGAGCACAGCCCCATGAGGAGAGGTTGAGGGAGCTGGGGGTGTTTTGCCTGGAAAAGGGGAGGCTCAGAAGTGACTTCATTGTTGTCTACAACTACCTGAAAGGAGGTTGTAGCCAGGTGGGGGTTGGTCTCTTCTCTCAGGCAACCAGCAACAGAATGAGGGGACACAGTCTGAAGTTGTGTCAGGGGAGGTATAGGCTGGATATTAGGAGGAAGTTCTTCCCAGAGAAAGTGATTGGCATTGGAATAGGCTGCTCAGGGAGGTGGTGGAGTCACTATCCCTGGAGATGTTCAAGAAAAGACTGGATGAGGCGCTTAGTGCCATGGTCTAGTTGATTGCCTAGGGCTGGGTGATAGGTTGGACTGGATAATCTTGGAGATCTCTTCCAACCTAGTTGATTCTATGATTAACTGTACAATTTATATCTTATTGCTACCTTTCCCAGAAGCACATACAGGCTATAAAATTGTAAAAAAGTTAAAGGAACGAGCTCCCCCAGTGTAAAACCTATAGAAAAGTCAGTCTACCTTTACACTCCCCAAAACTGTGACATTCTAAAAGTACTTTAGAATCATAGAATGGTAAGGTTGGAAGGGACCTCAAGGATCATCTAGTTCCACCCCCCTGCCATAGGCA
>VWZE01006227.1:144205-158959 GCA_013396675.1 Eubucco bourcierii | reverse complement strand
CTCCAACACTTCCATGTCCTTCCTGTGCTGAGGGCTCCAGAACTGCACACAGTACTCCAGGTGGGGTCTGACAAGAGCAGAGTAAAGGGGCAGAATCACCTCCCTTGCTCTGCTGGCCACGCTTCTCTTGATGCAGCCTAGGACTCGGTTGGCTGTCTGGGCTGCATGTGCACACTGCAGACTCATGTTGAGCTTTTCATCAACCCAGACTCCAAGGTCCTTTTCCTCAGGGCTGCTCTCCAGCCATTCACCACCCAGCCTGTATTTGTGCTTGGGATTGTGCCTACCCAGGTGCAGGACCTTACACTTGGCCTTATTGAATTTCATCAGGTTGGCCTGGGCCCAACTCTCCAGCCTGTCCAGGTCCCTCTGGATGGCATCCCTGCCCTCTAGCAAGTCGACTGTGCCACACAGCTTGGTGTCATCTGCAAACTTGCTGAGGGTGCACTCCATTCCTCTGTCCATGTCACTGACAAAAGAAGTATTTAAATATAAAGGATTTTCAGACTTATTTCTGTCTAGAAGAGATCACTGAACAGTTACCAAAGCTGTAACTTTGTTTCAAGGTGATCTGGGATGTGGTTCAGCAAGTAGTTAAGCAACATACTGGGGCCCAGCACAGAACCACAATGAGACTTTAAAAAAAACCAAAACAAACACACATCATAAATGTATTAAGGTTGTAAATCTTCTAGCTATGAACTGATGTATGAAGACTGCTCACAGCCTATAAGGTTAGATGTTGGTTGACCATTTCCCACTCCACAACTTCAATTAGGACTGATTCTTAAGAATTTAGCATTCTTGTATTAGATTTTTTTTAATAACTTATGTTAATTTATATAGAGGCACTTAAGTTTTCTGTAAAAGAAAGATTCTATTCTCTGAGAATCCTTTTCATACCAAAGATACTAATGAAAACACTGAAATTGCCTGTTGGTGGGTTCTTCACTAGATGATAGCTTAAGTGCTGATAAAACAAGATGTTCACACAATGGTAGGCTGATTCTTCTCAGGTACATCACTAATCCATAGTGCATAACACTGCAGTTGAGTCTTATGAATATCTCACATGGCAGTGTAATGATGGTACTTTAACTTTCAGAATTCCTTCCAAGATAGCTCTGCTTTTCTGATGGACAAAAGCCAGTATACTGCTGAGAGTTCACTGCTTATGAGAATTTTTGACATAACCAGATGCCACCTAGTTCCAGTCCATTGAAAGTTGTCTTTGCTGAGCTCTCAACCTAAGTAAACTGAATACTTCCTACTCCAAAGACTTCAACCAAAAGAGGTGTGGTAAAAATCACCAACGTTCACTTCCAACAGGTCTTACAAACAAGTCATAACAAGAGACTGGATTTTGTCCATGAAAACACCAAAGACTTCCCTCAAGACAGTTTGCTGTAACAAACAGCAGGAATACTCAACTCAGAAGTAACAAGTTATCTGCTGGTTTATGGAGCAGCATTGACATGTGCAGCAAGAATGTTCAAAATAGGCACCAGGGCTGAGACTGAACATCATCAAAAAAAGTCATGTTCTCTGCCAACACAAATGATCCCAGTCCTGAGGGAAACCAGACATTTCCATAAAACAGTGACTTCAGCTCCTGCAGCCCAATGGCTACATTCCCCTAGAATGATCAATGGAGGTGTTCTTGAGGCCTGACTCAGTGTCTGGCAGCACAAAGAGATGAGTAACTACCTTTGAACCAGTTTTTGTTACAGCACACATATATTAACAACACTGCCAAGAGACTACAGATGTGAGAATATCTGCAGTATCAGAATCTCAAAACACTGGTTTCAATTTACCAATAGTTGATGCCAAGGATCTTTCATGTAGACATATTGCTGATGCAGCAATTAAGATACCCATTCTCTCAACTGACAGCTCAGAATTGCATTACTAGTCCCACAAAATACTTCTGACCTTCATTATGAATAGTGTGAGGACAAAACTTTTGCAGTGAAAATGTAAACTCACATTCAGCCTCTGTTTACATAAGACCACCCTTGTGCAGGATGTCCCATCATAGTAAGAAAAAGAAATAATAAATGTCAATTACTGCTTTAAAATTTCTAGGATGACATAATTAAATAGTTATCTATATTAATATGTTTAAGTTTAGGATCAAGAAGTTCCAAGACAGCTGATCTTTCTCAGAATAATTATTATGAAGTGCATGCAGGACAGATGGAGCAAGAATAAGAGAAGTATACATATTTATTTTAGTCCAGAACAAACTTTTTAAAAACTTTAACAGCAAAGCAAGAAGAACACTGATTCACTCAACATGAGAAAATTCAACAAAGAATTAACTTGGTTAACAGGCATAAATGTGTTCTGGATAACAGTTGAGGGTGTTCTAGCTGGACAACAGCTGAGACAAACTGCATGGGAAGAGAGGTGCCATGCCCTTGTATCCTTGATACAGATAGAGAGTTCGCTGATAATTCAAGGGGTTCATAGGTGGCTGGGTAGGAAGCCTGAGCAAAGGAGTGGCATTAACAGTCACCCCAAGAGAATGTATCTAAGGACAAACATTCAAGCATTGCCCTCTCTACACACACATAGTTCAGAGCAAGCTGGATTTGTAAGGGGAGCTGTAACAGCTCACTCTCAGTAGAAGAATGGAGTGGGAAGAACAGGAACAGACAATGACACAGGAGAAAAGCAGAACAAACATTCTGCTATTTTTCCTTTTCAGTTATTAGCTACAGAAATAGGAATATAAATCACATTTTAGGAGTATCTCAAATAATTTGGGATTGACTGTGACTGCAACTCACTTGGTTTTAATTTGTGTTTTAGTAATCTGTCTGCCGAAGCTGTAAGAGAATACAACAGACCTCACATGTATTAATTTGTGTCTGTGATTTGAAGAAAAGGGGCCTCACTTCAGCATTCAACAGAAAGATAGTTATACACAATGAATAAAAATAGATTGCTCAAAAAAATCATCCTGCCAATAAATGACATATTCCAGCGTTCCGCTAGCAAATTCTGGCATTCTGCAATATAGAAATAAACGCTAAGGAGAAGAAAAAGTAAAGTTTGCCACCTACTGCCCAAGGACATAATATGTACTAGTATTGACTAGCTCCTTTCAATAGACTACCTTGTCTTTGAAACTAACCTTCCTGACACAGAACATACAGAATTGCATTTTTCAGTTTGCTTTTCAATGAGTAACACGAATCCAACACACAGAATACCCAAAATTAGCCTTTTAATTGAATTTTTAAATCCCTGACAAACCTGAAACATCATTTATCATAGCATCCAAACTGAAAAAGAATGGAAAAGAAATGCTACTAGACCTTAGAGTTGCCTTCCAGTATCTGAAGGGGGCCTACAGGAAGGCTGGGGAGAGCCTACTGACAAGGTCTTGCAATGACAGGACAAGGGGCAATGGGTTTAAACTGGCAGAGGAGAGATTTAGACTGGATGTTAGGAGGAAATTCTTTACAGTGAGGGTGGTGAGACACTGGAACAGGTTGCCCAAGGAGATTGTGTCTGCTCCCTCCCTGGAGGTGTTCAAGACCAGGTTGGATGAGGCCTTGAGTGAGCTGTCCTAGTGGGAGGTGTCCCTGCCTATGGCAGGGGGGTGGAACTAGATGATTCTTGAATTTCCTTCCAACCTTACCATTCTATGATTCTATAATTGTTGTCAATATCCTCCATTGATGCTACAGTCTGTATTAAAGTCTGGTCTCAACTGCCTGATATTGTTTCTGTACAGAGTACTTTGAATCTTCATTCTCAAAATTTCACATCTCAGTAGCAGAAGTGATGCCTTTAGTTTCATAGCATGGATTTTTTTTTTCTCTCCAACTAATTACAGTCTTCCAGTAAGGTCTTAGTCTGGAAGTATTTGTTTTCCTACATAAAATGAGTCTTTCAATAGATCCTTTGCTTAGCGCAGGTAGTTGTTTGGGATATCATCAGCAATATGTCTACATGAAAGATCCTTGGCATCAACTATTGGTAAATTGAAACCAGTGTTTTGAGATTCTGATACTGCAGATACTGCAAAAACTATCCATTTGCCTACATAACCTTTGAACAGACTATCAGATTCATCTTTACATACAACACTAACTATGCTAAACACTTCAAATTAGCCAACAGCCCACCTTCTGGTCCTCCAACACCTCTTTCTAAGGCCCTAGGAGATAATTCAGAGAAAAACTGATAAAGAGGGAAATCAACTAGGATTTGAGTCCCTCTAATAGACAACTACTGGCTGGTTGCAGTCTTGACATTTGAACATGAGGGGAAGATCCTACCAATCAATATTTGAACAGTAACATAAGGAGACAATCCTGCTTCCTCCAGCTGCCTAGCATTCTTCACCATTTACATTCACTCATTAAAAAAAAAAAAACAAAACAAGGAATTTATCCAAGTACAGGGGTGCAAATCATATCTAACCTCTATGGAGTTTAAGAAACTCTTCAGTGGGAAACAGTGAAAGTATCAGATCTCAGCACCAAAGAAGAAAAGTTCCCTAGAGATCTAGTATGTATCTCCTAGTGTTCCTAAATCATGAGCAGAACAGGCTATTCATATGTAAGAAATCAGTGAGGCATTTGTAAATTAATCATAGAATGGCTTAAGTTAGAAGAGGCCTTAAAAATTATCTGATTCTACCACCATTGCCAGAGGCAGCAACACTTCTTACAAGATCAGGTCATTCAAGGTCAACCTGGCTTTCAACGCTGCAAGGGTCAGAGCCTCCACATCTTCTCCAGGAAACTTTTTCTATTGCTTTGCCACTCATGGTGAAGAATCAGAAAGGCCCAATCCTGAAATGACGTCTGCTTTTGTCTAAGGCCAGCCCACATAGTTCTCTGAATGAAGATAACCAATCTAGATTATCTTTTACATTAGCTAAATTTTAAGTAAATTCCACCAAAGAAGAGATCCTTGTTAGCTCTTCAACAAATCTGTTAGGAATCAATTTCCGATATAGCCTGGAAGTGTTGAGACAATACCAACAACATACATATTAGCTAATAGTTGAAACCCATTTTATTTTAAAGGCCTAAAGATCAAATATTGTGCAATATTTCTGACACAAAAACAAAGGGTATATACATCTACAAACAGAGTAAGCCTTTTCTCCAAGTTCAGCATATTAAAACAGAGAAAAGTTTCTCAGGTTTGATAATCACTCTACCATTACAACACTGAACAAAAATAACTAGATTTTTCTAAAGATGGAATACTGCTAAATCATATTTCCATACCTGAAATCAGTAATAATTCTATTTTCACTTTACTTCTCTTCCTTTGGAAGTTAAAGGTATAGATGTATTTTTACAACAGATATTAGCTTTCCAAATCAACATACTATTCGCACAGCCCTAAAGAAATGGGAATGAAAATTACATGAAAGCAACTCCCGTTAGCTTATTTGCCATACATATTCCAAAGGAAATGGCTACTTGTGATGTTGTTTTTATTTCAACCACATCCTATATTCACTGGTGTTGCACAGTCACCTGCTTAGAGGGACAAACTTTAACCTGAGTGGGTTAATTTTATCTGTTTGGAAAAAAAAAGAAAATCTCAGCCAAGTATACAATTATTGTGAAAATAATATTGTTCTGGTATGACAAACATTTGCTAATGAACCAATCTTTTAAAAAATAAATGTTCTGAATGCCTAGAAAGACTTTCTGTTGCATGATGAGCATTATGCAAAACCAAATTTTTAAATACAAATATTCCTTCCTAAAACACTGAAAATACAATCTTGCTATCCAAGAAAAGAAGCTGTGCTTCTTCAGTCCCAAACAATCCACAAGAAAAATTTGGTTGTTTCCCAACGTCTCCTAAAGTAATTCGTTGATGATAAATGGTAGAACCTTCAATGGTACTACAATTTTAAAACTAAAATAAAATAAACAAAACACAAAAACACCCCAAAACCCACCAACACAAAACTGGATTTTGCACAACACGAAGTCAACCTTCACAGACTGTTTTATATACCAACTTACAATTCTAGATTATATGAAAAATAATTTCTAGATGCATCAGAAACCAGTAAGTCCAAATCTGTCACTTTAAAGTCTCCATCCACTTCTCTTTTGACAAACTTTGTTTTGCTCAACATAAAAGCAAACTTCCAAATTTCACCAATTGACTCCAAAAGAGGTTGTAGGAGCAATAATGTGACACTTCATTGTATTCAGCTCGTTGATACTGTCCTTCTTTCTGGGATCATTTCCCAAAACGTACTAAAATTGTTACCTTTAAAGGAATTAAAATTTTCTAATCCTAGAGCAGGTAAATTCAGAAAATCAAGCTGCTGGAGCCATACTGTTGCCAACAAGTGAGAGAGTAAAATATGAAAGGGTCACCTGGAGTTGCTGGAGGGCTATCACTGGAATTCAGGGCCACAGAACATGTTGAAATCAGAACTCTCAACAGGTTCCAACGGGAAGCAAATTTGCTTCTGAGACACCACTTGCTTTCAATTACAGCCAGATACATCTTCTGTTAACATTCTTTCAAGATGAAACCTTGTACCCAACAGTACCTATCTACATCTCAGGGCTATGACAGACTTTACTGGTGTTAAGTGCCTGTATTCTAAATCCAGTATATTCCAGAAAACTAATCTCTCTCCACATTTCCTTCTGTTCAGTACCGTATTCTTCAAAAAAAATCTCTAGAAATAAATACATGTGAATTCCCTGCTTCTTTAAATATCATTGCCACCACGATCCTAAGAAAATGCATAAGAACACATCTTGACTGATGTGTTGACTGAAGGTGGGAAAGCTGCATTCATACACAAAATACAAAAAAAAAAAAGAGAGACAAATTACAGCAATACAGGAACACTGCAGAGACAAGCCTCCCTTAGAAACTTATTCTGGTCTTCCATATGGGGTTCTGCCCTAACTCTCATCAATTCTTGACAGGTCTGCAGAGCAGCAGCATTTAGATCAGTGTACCAACTCTATTGGCAATGGATGATTACACTCCTGACAATCTTCCCTATACTGGTAGGAGCAGGAACAGAAAAGTGCCATTCCAAAAATATGTGGGCACCCTTGTACAATGTAGGACATCAGAGACATTCAAAGACAATCTGAAACAGAAACTAGCCCATCTGCTCTGCACCAGCAGCAGAGAGCTACCCTCAAAAGAATCCTTCAGCTCTGTAAATTGTCCTAATAGCCTACGGAAGAACTACTGCCAGCACTCACATATCTAAAAAATCCCCTCTTTTTTCTCCACTTCATACAACTTCTTTGATTTGTGAAACAATCCATTTCTTCTCTTTCTCCTGCTCCTATGTCTGGCTCCTGAGAAATTCCTAGGCTGGTGCTCTCATGACTCCAAAGGTTCAATCCTCCATTTTCCTATTTTATCATTAAACTGGTTGAAATAGACATCCTCATGTGATCTTACAGACTAACAGTCCTAGCTACCCGAATAGTTTTTTGGTTTGTTTTTCTGTTTTTTGTTGTTGGGTTTTTTGTTTTTTGGGGTTTTTTTTTACATCTAGTAGAAACCCTTTAGGTTGACATAAAGAAGTCTTCTCTAGGAGCAACTGTAAGTACTCTAAGCACAGTTTCAGAACACCTGGGAAAAGGGAGACTTTTTTTTCCAAGCAAGAACAAACTGCATTTACTTTTCACTACTTGGTTTGGAAAATTTGCCATTATCACAACAGGAAGAACTTCCTGAGAGTGCATGTGTGTAGAAGGAGAGATAAAGACAGTACACTACACAGATACTGGTACTTACAAGACAGAAATTGTCTGGTCTGTTTATAGTGAATGTACTGTGCTTTGTGGAGCTAAGCAGAAAAGGATGCTGAGGATTATCATGACACCTAGATGGAAAGGAGTAGGAAAAAAAGCCTACTGATTCAACAGGTAATTTCCTCTTCATATTAGTCACTTCAATAGGAGCTTCACTAATAGGAATGTAACTGGCTTAGTTACTCACTCAACTAAAACTGGGTAATGATTTTTCTGTCTTTGAAAGCTGTGGACATAAAGCCCACCCATACCCTCTCACCTTTCCCAAAGTACCTACTGCCTTAGGGCTTAGGACTCCAAGGGAACTCAGGTAAATTCCTCTTTCCTATTACAGAAGACATGTATGAATCCAGTTTTACGTGTAGCTCCACAGTAAGATAAGTGAAGACAACAGAAAAAGGAGCTGGAAGGATTTAGAAGGAAAGAACCTGATAAAGATGTTACCATATAACACCAAATAGTGGCAGTGCCCAGTGATTTCTATTCCCAGATCTGGATTTTGGTGTCAGAATGCACTTAGCTGTCAGGAGTGTATAATTACTCAGGTGCAGAGCTTTATAATCACACACTACCATTCTGCATTCATTTTTATAATTTTTGAGGGCAGGAAAAGACAATTAATTCCCAGTCCTGATTATCTTGCATTGGAAGCTAAACAGAGAGAGACTACACTTGCTTACAGCTATTCAAAACCAACACCTGTAACAAGATGGAAACACTTCTTGTTGCTGACTTCAACTGAAACTGGAAGGACACCAGCTGCTGCAGATACCTAAAGCCTACACTGAATTTGATTACCATCTTCCTGTGCACCTCTCACATCAAATGCAGCTCTGAAGCAAGTTAAGGCCTGACACATTAATAAAACAGCATTATAGTCACAGAAATTTCAGACTCACTTGACCAGTTTAAACCAATGAAAGTAACATCAAAATCTAAGTCACCAGCTACTGAAGAAGCATAGAAAAAAAATCTGTAACAAGAAGGATGCTTCTTGCTGCATATGACATGCAGATAAAATGCTGAACTTTGAATGGAAGCAAGCGTAAGTGTCCATTGTAGTAAAACCATACACATTCATCTGAAAAATCCAATGAAGTGGAAGAAAGGAACCAGAACACAAGCACCAAAGTTCACTCTCCTCAGTTTCATGAGGTGTTGAAATTCTACACCAGATTGTCACTATTGCAAATCAAGAATAAATCCTCTGAAAGTAGAACAGTTTTATTATTCTAAGGGAAAACAGAAACTCACTGTTATAGATATTCTATTCAGATGAGGTGATCTGGCTTACAAGTAACAGAAGTTTAATAATCCACTGAAGTCTTACAGTTAAAATAAACAGTTCTTTAGAAAAGTGGTTTGGTTTTTTTTAAATCTGTGAATGTTTCCAAGTGTGATTGTTTGAAAACACTTTCAAGGATCAGTGTTCTACAAATGTGACATATTTGACTTGAAAAGCAAAGAAAACACTTACTGTGGTTGCATTTGCTGAGGTAACCCAACGGGAGGCTTCTGCTTGATGGTGAATGCCATCTGAGTCATAGGGTTGACTTTCGGTGGAACTTGCACCTTTTGGGAGAAGGTCTGCTGGGCTGCCTGCTGGGGTATGGGCCATGGAGAAACAACAGGACTCCGGCCTCCAGTGGAAGACGTGTCTTGCACGACTGTATCCTCACAAGAATTACCTTTTGTTCCTGGTTTACACACACAAAGCTGAGGTCGCAGGCACATCCCTCCATTTTGGCACGGTGGTGCACAGTTAGCTAAGAAAAGATATTTTTAAAAGTACCTGTGAAACAAGGCATGATTCAAAATGCAAACCCTCCCCACAATAACACATTCATTCTTAATGTTAACTGTGGTAGGAGAGAGCAACATCACTAAGTTCCACAAAACACTGGATACAAGCGGATATAGCTTTTACTGCTTTTCTATGCAAGACATGCACATTTGAAAAACTTCAAATGTTGTTCAAAGTAGTAAAATGTTCATTTCTTTTTCAGTTCACCAACAAGTTAGATAAAGAAATACAGCATTATTTTAAATTACTGTTAGCAGCCTTTTGTAGTCTGCTTCATAGAATCATAGAATATGCTGGGTTGGAAGGGACCTGGAAAGGTCATCTAGTCCAACCCCCCTACAGTAAGAAGGGACATCCCCAAGTCAGACTGCTCAGAGCCTCATCAAGCCTTATCTTGAGTGTCTTCAGCAATGGGGCCTCCACCACTCTCACAGTAAAGAGCTTTCTACTGACCAAATTAAATCTACCCTTCTCTAGTTTAAAACCATTGCCCCTTGCCCTAGTGCTCCATGCGTTTGTAAACAGTTCCTCCCCAGCTTTCTGGTATGCCCCCCTTCAGGTCCTGGAAGGCTGCTATAAGATTTCCCCATAGACTTCTCCTCTCCTGACTGAATAACTGCAACTCTCTCAGCCTGTCTTTGTAGCAGAAGTGCTCCAGCCCTCTAACCATTTTTGTGGCCCTCTTCTGGACCCTCTCCACCACGTCCACATCCTTGTGTTGAGGTTTTCTGATCCGAACACATTACTCTAGGTGAGGTTTCAGCAAAACAGAGTGGAGTAGCAGAATCGCCTCTCTTGGTCTACAGGCCACACTTCTTTTGATGCAGCCCAAGATGCCATTGGCATTCTGAGCTGCAAGTGCACATTGTTTCCCAATGCCCACCTTGTTATCAATTCCCCCAAGTCTTTTTCCACAGACCTGCTCTATATCACATCATCTCCCAGCCTGCACTGATAATAAAGTGTTGTCCTGACCCAGGTGCAATACCTTGCACTTGGATTTATTCACTTGGGCCCTCTTCTCTAGCTTGTCCAGGTCCCTCTGGAAGACATGGTAAACCCCTGGCATATCAACCACACCAATCAGCATGGTACCATCTGCAAATTTGCTGAGGATGCACTCAATCCCACAGTCTATATCATTGGTAAAGATCTTAAACTGGCCCAAAATGGATCCTTGAGGGACACCACTTGTCACTCATCATCTGAAATCAAGCCATTGACCACTACACTCTGAATGCAGCCATCCAGCCAGTTCCTTATCCTCCAAACAGCATGCTCATCAAATCCATCTCTCTCCAACTTACAGAGATGCATGTCATGCTGCATCCTCCCTCCTCATACTTCAACAAGCAAACTATACAATGAAACAATATGCAGAATTACAGAATTTTACTACTGATTCAGGCTTGGACTCATTCTATCACTGTTTAAAATTCACAGGTCCTCCACAGGTACCTTGAAGGAATGAATCCTTACAGTCATAGTACAGATAACCAAAACAATGCAGAAAAACATGAAGTAATTCAATCCTTCCCCCACTTAAATCCCAAATGAAATTCCCTCTGATATTACCACTGTAGTAACAGAAAATGAGATATGGCTATAGTTAAGGGTTGCATTCTTTGAAGAAAGGGACAGATGTTTGCGATTATCCTGAACTAGCTTCTATACATTCTTTGTACCACAAGTGAAAAGGGATCAGATTCTTCAAGACAATTCACTTTTAGACACCTGCCTTCAGATAGGATTAATTACACTGGTTTTGTTCTCTCCACTGACTACAGAGGGAGTCTGAATAATCACCCCAGACTCACTCAGCTTCATTAACATGGGACCAATTCCATTCTGAAAGCACAAGAACCTTTAAGGAAAAGCAAATCCTACTCCCAGCCCAGGAAAAAAAGACAAAATAAAGCAAAAACAGTTGCTGATAATATGTATAGATAACATAGCAAAAGTATGTCTAATCCGAGGATATATTTTGGATGCATTTACAGTGCTATGGTATTTAGAGACTATTAAAATAACATAAATATGGTTAATTATCTTTTGCAGTTAATACAATTAACAGCAAAATGCAATTCTAATTAAAATAGCCATCAAAATATTTGTTAGTCTCATTAGAGATTAAGCACTTAGAAGAAGAACCAGTGCTAAAATACCCTGCTCCTTCAAACTGAGCATGCTTTTAATAATGTTAAAAGAACTTTTAACATAGACAAAATTACATGGCTCAAGTGTACAGGTTTTAATAAAATAGGCAAGATCATATCTTAAACCATGACATGTGATTTGCACCATATTTAGGTATATTTAATTGCANGGGAGGGGTTTGTTTGTTTGTTTTTTTTTAAGTCTGTCCACAGCCTTGGTTCAAATTGGAGTACTTGGCACTTCGATCAAGTTTTAACATATATTTATGTATAAAGTAAACATGCAAATGAACACATGAAGTAATTTATTAGGATGAAACTGTTAATTTGGAGGACTAATTTATCAACTCGTAGTTGTACTGTATTCAATACCAAAACTGCCCTACAATTTCAACTTGAGCTTTTACATGGGGTTATTCTCACATACACTTCCGCCTTACAGATGTTGTTCAACAAC
This sequence comes from Eubucco bourcierii, assembly GCA_013396675.1. NCBI lineage: Eukaryota > Metazoa > Chordata > Aves > Piciformes > Ramphastidae > Eubucco > Eubucco bourcierii. The sequence continues at coordinate 146,749 of VWZE01006227.1, read as the reverse complement.
CTATCTCCTTTCCAACACTACCAAGCGGAGCTAGATTTTGTCACAAACAGTAAAAATTCATTTATATGCACGTGGTTGAAATACATCTTTGGAAAACAAAGCTCCTGAGTTGGAGTCATTAATTCTAATTAAGTTTCACTGGTTTTGGAGAGTCTCCAGAACACTGACCACATCATCCAGGTCATCTGTAGAAAATGTGAAAAGACCACAGTTAAAAAGAGAAAAGAAAAAACCACACAACCAACACGTAGGTTTTGGGCACTGTTGAGAGTGCTTCTGTAAAAAAATAAAAATCAGGATTTTCACAAGTCACATTTTTCCAGCATTAAAAAAAGCTCTCATACTTAACATATATTTCTGGAGATTTATGGATATGTGTTTATGTTAATATCCAGGTTTCTCAATAACTTTTTTTTTGTTTTAGTTTTTGTTTGGTTTTTTTTTTTAATTTAAAAGCTAAACAGAAGCAAGTTAACAAGACCATGCCCAAAGTCAATATAACAAAATGTGCACTCTGCTATGACACTGAAAATTCTGTGTAACTTAACCATCAAAAGCGTAACAAATAACAACTTATACACAGGCAAAAGACAGCCCTAAGAAAACTGCAACTATTTCCTGCAATTAAGAACCAAAGGTGTGCTTCAGAAGCCTAAAAAAATTTAATTTGCCACTTACCAAAGTGAACTCAATAAGGTTGTACTGAATTTTAAATTATGCAGCTGAAAATAAAATCTGCTTTGAAATGACCTGTCTCTTTTACTCAGATTTGAAGACTCTTACTTCATCAACAGGAGTATAAATCCTCGAAGTTTCTCTTTACATATACCTAAAGCATATAAAGTTCTGCAGAACAAACTGCATTACTCTAGTTGGTCTTACAACAAAACTAACCACCAGCAAATCCAGAGTTACAGAAGACCTAATTTGTCTCAAATTATGCAAATGGTGACAATAGATTAAAAAATTATCTATTAGATCTTCACAGCAATGCATCATGTGATAGAAGTTCTCTTCTTATATAATGTTATGTAATAGCAGATCACAAAACAGGACCAAAAAAAAAAAAAAAAGACATTTTTAGGGAAAAATTAAAAAGAAGATTTTAATTTACATAATACAGCAATTTAGTTTTAAAAATTAAGACAGCTGCAGTGTGCCAAATGTATGACCTAATTATTTTGTTTGAACAAAACAAAAAAGGCACATCTAACTGAAAACATACTTATTTTCCATAAAGGTAAGCTTCCAAAAACCAGAGCATGGAAGTATTAAGTTTAAAACTGAAAAGTGGGCCAATATATTCCCATTAAAGACAATAGGCATGGTCCTATTCAATTCAAGGAGGTCATGACCAGAAAGTCAAAATGGAGCTTGGCAAAGACAAAAGTAACAAGAGGAGGCTTAGTAGGTGAGATCAGAGATGCTCTCTTCACTGCTAAGGTGCTCCTAAGAAGGAGCTAATGTTTGTACCACAGATTTCAATAACTTGAGACTCAGCAATTTCCTGAGTAAGAATGCTGTATTTCTGTTTAACAACCCACAGTTTGTTGTTGGGTTTTGGTTTCTTTCAGTTCACCAATCTGCTTTTTGCAACTCTTAGTTTCAACACCCAAAACTTGCTGTGCTAAGGAAATCAGCCAGGCTGGAAGGCCAGAGACAGAATCACAGAATTATTGAGGCCAGAATAGTGCATAGAATGGTAAAGCTGGAAGGGACCTCAAGGATCATCTAGTTCCAACCCCTGCCATAGGCAGGGATACCTCCCACTAGTACAGCTCACTCAAGGCCTCTTCCAACCTGGCCTTGAACACCTCCAGGGAGGGAGCAGCCACAACCTTCCTGGGCAACCTGTTCCAGTGCCTCACCACCCTTACTGTAAAGAACTTCCTCCTAACATCTAGTCTAAATCTCCCCTCTGCCAGTTTAAACCCATTGCTCCTTGTCCTGTTATTTCAGGACCTTGTCAATAATCCTTCCCCAGCCTTCCTGTAGGCCCCCTTCAGATACTGGAAGGCTACTATCAGGTCCCCTTGAAGTCTTCTCTTCTCCAGGCTGCAGAGCCCCAACTCCCTCAGCCTGTCCTCATAGGAGAGCTGCTCCAGCCCTCTGATCATCTTTGTGGCCCTCCTCTGGACCCGCTCCAACACTTCCATGTCCTTCCTGTGCTGAGGGCTCCAGAACTGCACACAGTACTCCAGGTGGGGTCTGACGAGAGCAGAGTAAAGGGGCTGAGGTCATCAAGTCCAGCCTATGACATAACACCACCACATCGACTACACCATGTCACTGAGCGCCACATACAATCTTTCCTTAAACACCTCCAGGGATAGCAACTTCATCACTTCCCTGGGCAGTCCATTCCAGTGTCTAATAACCCTTTTCCTGACAAAGAGATTCCTAACATCCAACTTAAACCTCCCTTGGCTTGGCTTCAGGTCATGCCTTCTCATCTTGACACAAGTTGGCTAGGAGAAGAGTCCAACCCCCACCTTAATACAGCTTTCCTTCAGGTAGTTGAATGTGATACGGTCGTCCCCCCCC
>VWZE01006227.1:111397-144174 GCA_013396675.1 Eubucco bourcierii | reverse complement strand
CCCGTCCCCGTCCCCGTCCCCCCCCTCCGTGTCTCCTCCAGGTTAAACAGCCCCAGCTCCCTCAGCCTTGCCTTGTAAGACTTTCCCTGCAGTCCCCCTATTTAAAATGCAATTCCTATCAAATCACTTGAATTTTACCTTGAGTCACAATTGAAATACTAACTCCTCATTTGTGAATTAATTTCCTTGGGTTTCTAGATCAGATGGAGAACTGAAATTCATAAAAGTGCATTTTTCAGTGAGAAACAATAAACAAGTGTTAATGCCCCCAAAGTTTCCTGCACCCAAGCTTCTAACCTGTTAGCCTCAGCCCCACCTTTAAGCACGTCATTCCCAAATTTCTCTAACTTTGACACGATTACGCTACAACAGTGTTTAGAGTTTTGTGTTATTTCTAGTGAGCCCATTTACTAGAAATTTCCTTTCTGCTTTCACATAATACGTAACATAAAATCCTCCTCTTAACACCAGGCAAGTCAAGCTGTAGTTTTAAGCAGAAAGCACTTCCAACAAATTTAACTACCGTGCACCCTGGCACAGTACATACCAACTTCTCTCATAGAAGCATTTAAATCCTGTCAGGTAAAATACATGCTAGAGGGCAGCAAGAATAATAATTGGAAAGAGGATTTTAAGTGTGGTTGTTTCGGATTCCAGCACAAAATGGTTGACAAATGATGCATGCATCAAGTTCACAAGAAGGGGAAAACCCACCACTGTGACGTGAACATATCTGTGCATAGAGCAGAAATTTCAATTAATTTTACATGCAGCACAGGGATATTGTTAAAAGCAAATACTGTCTATTTCGTTAATTCAAGATTTCTATTCTTCAAGTAAACAAGGCAACCAAAGCTCATCTTGATTGAGTGCTCATCCTAAACAAAAAAGTTGTGATACAAAGGCACCTTTAACTCCTGCTGTGTGGAAAGACTGAGTGATGATTCCCCACAGATTCCAAAAGAAAGGCAGTGAAGCACTTTCTCTGAAGACTGACAAACTGCAAATTCTGAAAAGAGGAATATTCCACTTTCCCACCCGAAAAATCTGAATATGGTGGTGACACCCTGGAGAAGAGCAGTTTACAATGGTTTACTGTTCTCCAAATTGCCCTACCGATTACCTCACCAGTCTAACTCTTTTGGATTGCATACCATTTTAGAATCTTTCATGTCATTGTGAGTGAGGATGCAACGCTGGAAACTAGAAACCAATTCAACACTTGATGTTCAACTTCTAATGCTTTTCTGGGATTTGGCTCTCCAAAAGAGTTTCTCCCTCCAAGCAGTTCTCAAAAGTTGAATTTTACCAGAACTAAATCAAATAATTCTATGCATTCACTGAGGATAGGGGAGAAAGGAATTTGTGTTAAAGGGAAAGACAACTGTGTTTTAAGGCTATTCAATTAAACAGTTGAAATCTTTATCAAAAGAAATGTCATTACCAGCAGAAACCCTATATAACCTCTACACTGCTAATGGAGCAAGCATTACAATCATCTGTGTCTTCCTACACAGGATTTTAGTGTTCTCATAACTATATGTTCTTAAGAAATTTTTTTCTCTAAACATAATTCAAATAAAACCATGTGTCACTGTTGGAATTCTTCACTGGTCTGCTTCAAAACATCTGATGCATTCCCACACTGGTGTGGATGGCTACATAAATGTGACCTCCAAGAAAGGAGAGAAACAAAATTCAGTGCTTTGGGTATGTTTTTTTGGCACACACATTTCTTTTTGAACAAACAAGTTAGGAGAGACAGTGATTGTTGTTTAGCAACAACATAAAGCTTTTTTATTTTTTGTGTTTTTTCATAGTACTATCTCTAAATGCCAAGTCTCATCAGAATTTAATAGCAGATATACTCACTTCAAAAGCCTAACTTCAGCAAAAGGGTGTATTTATCAGTCATTAGACTACAACATGTTGTTTGAGATTAGCCATTTTCATTCAAGTTGTTTTGCTGAGCTTATATAAGTATATAACTATATAAAGTATAGAAGTTAGAATGTACAACTTGGAAGATATTTTGAAGTATTTAATTATGATATTATAGTTACACATTCTCTTACACTATAAACATTTCAGATGCTATAGATCTTTCTAGCATTTCAGTATCTAAACAAGATTATTCATTACAGAATGGACTAAACCAAGAAAGTCAGAAGATTCACATGTTAACCTGTTGTCCTTGCTAACTGGAGTAGTTGGCATTCCTTTTAATTCCCTTCATCTTTCTCATTACAGTGCTTATTAGTTTTGTTACAAAACGCTTTGCAAGAAATATGAAAGAAACTGAACTGACAAATTCAAGAAAAATTGAAGTTTTAAACCAGATGTTGTATTCAGACACCCAGAAGTGTTACAGAAAAGAAATACCAGAGAAATTTTTATTAGAGTAATTAAAATGCTAAGAAAAAATAAAGTTCTTCCTCAATCAAACCAACTCTTAATACGAGTTCACCATTTGACTTTATTTGAAAATCCAGGCCTAAACTGCCATCTAAAGATAATAAAAACATTTGAATTATGAAAAAACAAAATTTGTCATAGGACACAAAACAATCCCTTTTTAACAGAAAGCAGTTCTCCAAAACTCTAGGTTTATGCAGGAATTGCTATCTGCATTTCACAAAAACAACATATGGCCAAACAGAACTATTTTTAACTTTGTATTTAAATTAATATCTTGCCTCACTACAATGCAAAATCCTTGTTCCTTTTCTGTGTGCAATCAGAAGTCAGAGGCAGAACAAGAAGGTTCAAGAAGCCTTTCATGTAGGAGGCTGCAAAGAAGCGTGCATCTTCAGAGGTGCTGCACTGAACTTCAAGGCCCCAGCAAGTGCAAAAATCTCACCCCACACCACACTCTGACATACCCAAAGACCAGGAGGTTCACTGACCCGGTACTAACAGTTGCTTTGCCCTCCTCTCTCACTTTGCTGGGGAGGAAGGAGAGAAGTCCTGCTTTCAGCTCTTCTCTTTTCCACATGCAGAAAGAGCAGTCATACAGAACAGATGTGTAAGACCGTAGGTATTAGAGTATTGCTTCACTGTCAACATGCTGTTTTGTTCCTGCACTCATGCAGAACCAGAACGCTGCACAATTGCTTGATGAACCACTACTCCTACCAGCACCAAAACAGTTTTCTGCACCACTCTGAAATTAGATATTGAAAATAAATAGATAATATACCTGAGGAGGAGAGAGGGGGTTGGAAAGGCAGTTTCTAAGCTTCCTATCCACTGTAGATTACCAAAACTTTACTGTACTACACCCTGTTTCTTTTGCTGCAGTGAACAATTTTACTATGGATCTGTCATCTGCTCCAGTACAGAAGCATAACATCTAGAGAAGTTTCTCTGAAGGTTTTCTGTTTTGTTTTAAACGTATACACACATGTAGTACTAGTATGAAATAGAGGCTAAGTATCATTATAATGTTGTTCACAGTGAAGTTCCAAGTGACTAACAAAGAAATGGCTCATACTAATTGTAGACTTAGGTTTCCTCACCAAAATTACAGAATTACCCAGGTTGGAATCGACCTGTATAGGTCATCTAGTCTAACCCCCGTGCAGTGAGCAGAGACATCCTCAAACAGATCAGGTCACCCTGAGCCCCATCAAGTCACACCTTGACTATCCTCAGGAACAGGGCCTCAACCACCTCTCTGAGCAACCTGTTCCAGTGCTCAACTACACTCTCTAAAGAGCTTTTTCCTAAAATCCAATCTAAATCTACACTTCTAATTTCAAACCAGTACCCCTCATCCTATCACTGCAGGCCTTCATAAACAATCCCTCATCAGCTTTATTGCAAGCCCCCTTCGGGTGTTGGAAGCTTGCAATTAGGTCTCCCCAGAACCTTCTCTTTTCCAGGCTGAACAATTCCAGTTCCCTCAGCCTGTCCTCATAGCAGAGGTGCTCCAGCTCCCTGACTATTTTCAAGGCAACAGCACACAGTATGGTCATGTCTGTACCACGTGGAGCAACTAACAGCTCCCCACCTTCTCATAGTTCTTACTGCCCTCACTTGCAGGAGGAAGGCTGGTTGCCATCAGTCACCTGGATAAAAACACTGTGCCAGAAGTCTGCAATACTGTTTTAGCTTGTGACATGATTCTCTCAAAAGGTATCCTGCAAACTACACTGAACAAAGTTTGGTTCATGTTGTAGGGCCATCTAAGGTCACATACACTGTATTTCTTTGAAATGTAGAAGGGGAAGAAAGAAAGAAAAACAACCAAAAACAAGCCACACCAAAAAAAAACAACAACCCACCACCATAATGTAAAACTAAACTCAAACCCTTAACGCTCCAAGAACTCACCGAACACATGTCAGCCTCATACTGGCATTCATTTCATGAGACCAGATTACACCTAGCTTGAAATAAAGTATTAAGTCCAGAAACACACATACCATGGACCTCAGGTCATCAAACCCAAAGGCTTTGGAGCAGTCTATAGATCTGCTCCAGTCAGCCAGACAGACAAAGCCAAAGATTGTAAGAATTTGGATCCTCTTGTTCTCCTCCATCCCAAGGACAATGAAGTAAAAGAGAGTAGAAATACAGCTAGTAAGTGTTTTCCTACTACAAAAGCTAATCTACACCTTGTATAGGAAATTTGAAAGTTTTATTTACATAAATATTACAGTAGCAAGAATAGCAGAGGTAAACCCAAGCTACTCAAGTGATAAATTCCATATTTCAAATTTGAAGTGCTTAAAAGCAGTATTGGAGAATGCATTAAAAAGGATTAACATATAGGACAGTTACATCAGCTCAAAGTAATTTCACCTCTTCAAAACTGAGGTATTTCATTTTGATTTAGACATAATTTGAAGCAGATTGATACTGTCTTTACTGAGATGGTGGTCCCAGGATAAGAAGAAACATTTGGGGAAAGTATGTTATAGTTAAGCTTTGTATCCACAATGTAACTAATCAGAATTTGGTAAAACTTAAAGTCAAAGTAATTAAGCACAAGCCTCAGGAACCCTTTATCACCAGAAAACCTCCATGAAGCACACCTGCAAACATTTGAAGTACTCAGTTCCAATAACAGGTACACTTCTCCTGGATACCAGCATTTCAAAGAGCTGTACTGAAGATAAAGAATGTAGATTCTGAACAACCAATATAGAAATACTTAGTGGTACAGAATTTATCTCTAAACTGAGGGCCCTGTGTATTCTTCCAAGCTTCCAAGACTGTATCTGAACATTTAAGCATGCAACCTTTCCCTCACCTTTCCAGAAACACAGCAGCAGCATAAGTTAGAAGCAACTTAGAGCATGCTCCATTCAGATCTTGTATACCTGAACATCTAGAACTACTGGTCATGTTCTGATGTGTCTTTGTCCTGAAGGAGACACAAAGCTGTAGCATGCTAACTCAGCAATAGCAACAAGCATAGCTCTGGAGATTTAGAGATCAGATGGCTCAAAACTGAATAGCAATACACATGCAGATTCTGGAACTGAATAAAGGGTACCTTGCCTCTGGGCAAGTATTAGTGCAACTTTCAGACTCCTTCTCCAGCAGGAAGGCTCTAGCACTACATATTTTCCTATTCTGAAAAATAAATTAAGCTTTGTTGATCTATAGCACATTTATCTAATGTTGAGTCAGGAAGCCTTCAAAAGACAAGAGAATGAGTATGATAATCTTAATAAAAAAAAGACAGACTGTTTGTCTTTCTGATAACTTTTCCAAGGTGCCTAAGCACAGGGTAAGCAGTAAAGACCTTCATAACTCAAACAATCCAGTTCAGTTCCAACTCCAAAATCCTCACCTTGTGACCAAGCATGGAATACACGCATGCACACACACAACACTTTTAGCTAACAAAGATACAAGATTCTTTTTCACTTAATTGACGATGATGTATATGGGTTCTACACCTACACAGACAGTAATTCACCTCCCTAAACACAAACCTGCAAAATCCACTTCCTCATCTGTTTGCCCTACAATCCTTTCTTACACCTCTGTGACATGGAGTTCATACTTCAGATTTGCATTTACAGCCAACTCTCTCCTTCCCAATAGCATCAGTTAAGTCTCATTGTTATGTTAGTAAAGCTCAGAATTCTTCCCGGCAATGCTTTCTTAAACTATCCAACTTAAACGTTGAACACCCACAAAGTGCATTACCACACATTTAAGTGGTCAATTATTACAATAAAGTGGTGGTGATTTTTATTACAATAAAGTGGTGGTGATTTGTTGTTGTTGTTCCAGGATATCCTATCAGAGAGGTTACCGAGTCTCCTTCTCGGGAGACATTAAAAACCTGCCATGATGCGTTCCTGTGTGACCTAGGTGATCCTGCTCTGGCAGGAGGGTTGGACTAGATGATCTTTTGAGGTAACTTCAAACCCCTACTATTCTGTGATTCTGTGTAATTCTGTAATCCTGCATGCAATACACCATGATTTCCCAACATGAAAAACAGTTCCTTGCAAACATTTTAGAGAAAGAAAATAAAACCGGAACAAATACATGAGCACGTTTTGTAGGCAGTAGCATTAATTACCCCAATAGAAATTTAGCAGCAAGTAACAAAGCAGGAGACAACTGGTTCCAATGCAGTTGAGAGGTAGGAACTCCTAATTTCCAGCTTGGGCCTTCCAGTCAGCTGTTATAACTTGTCCAAGGCCACATTTAACCTATGGCTCAATTTCCATAAATGAAATAAATAACAAAAAACTACACTCTAGGTTCTCCTTGCCTTACAGCCATGTTATAGAGCTAATTAAGGTTTGTATAATGCTCAGTTCATGCAACAAGTACTAACAAAACATGATGTCTCCAGCCTTGGCAGTATCTTATTATTCCACTTAAATAGATTATAACCTATGATAACTATGGCTCGAAGACAATCTTTGTCATAAACCCTTTCACATGCTTATAACTTTCCAAGGTGTTTACTGCTGTGGTTGAATTTTTACCACCTCTGTCTTCACCCAAAGCTGGATGTTCTGAATCCTTCAGAAGGGTATTTTTGATTGTCAGACATAATTTTCCCAGTATAAAGCAATTCCATATAATTTTAATGCTGAGTTTTGTGAACTCATCTGTTTAATTACAATGATGCAGTTCTTCATAAGCAAAGTCACACCAAGCTTAAAAAAAATTAAGATAAAACTTCACAATATAAAACTCAACTATGAAGCAAAGAGGGGGATAACCTCTATACCTAAAGTCAGAAATGGTACATGTTATCACTACAGGTAGTTAAAAGGAAAAAGAAGCCCACCCTCTGAGGACACACAGTAAGGCTTCCAAGAGAAATGAATACTACAAACCCAACAGGAAGTTCACTTCAAACTACAATTTTGAAAAAAGATTTGAAAAGTCCACTTGCCTCCTCTGTGCAAATGCTGCCCTCTGACCTGCACAGAACCATTTCAAATACCCCCTGTTGCTGCTGCAGAGGAAAATGTGATACAGTTGCCACTGGTCCCAGATGAGGGATGGAAGTTTCTTAAGGGAATGGTAGCATCAAACACAGCACCATGCATAAGAAAGTACAGCTGGCAATCACCAGCAGGTAAAACTATGAGCGAGGAAGATCAACAAGGCCTGTGCTGCAAGACCATTCCTTTTCCCTTCCACCCATCTTTCTGTGGATTACAGGCATGCTTATCCTCACAGGTGCAGCAGAGCAGAAGCACATGGTGCTTGCTCCAGCCTGGGCTTATACCTGAGCTAATAAAGCCTCCCTGATCAGAGCTGGCTCTCAGCACTCTGGTTCTGGAAGCACAATGTAGACAAATAGAAACTGGCTCCGGAAACAGCCAGTATGGGTCTGGGGTTTATTAGCTCAGGCTCTGCACCACACAAAAAAAATATAAATCGGCCCTAGAGGCCAAACAGCTTATTTAAGTGATACTGAACCTGAGCTAATAACCCCTGACAGATCCAAACTGGCTCTGCATGACATCAGCTCAGGTGTGCCTGAATCTGTAGCACACAATTAATCCACAACTGCAATAATCCACTCATAACCAACTCAGAATCCACTATCAAAATTTTTAATTAGAAACAAAGGGGTTAACTTTTGTTCACTTGTGGTGTTTTCTCTTCTTCTGAAAGGCACATTTGGTGGTTCAAGAAAAGGAGATATCTGGCTTTTATGAGTGTGAGACTAATCTTCCACAGCTAAAACAAGTCAATGCTATCTCATAGTTTGCCTAAGTTACAAAACAGACAATTTCTGTACATTTAATGCTTCCCTTGGCTTGCCAAGCAGAGGTAAAACAAAAAAGATCCAAGCCAAGCATATTATTCCACTGCTTGGAGGTATCACAGTAGCATTGCAGGAGACAGTAAATATACCTATTACTAAAGAGAGCCCAGTATCAGAGATGCAAAATGAGTAAGAGACTATTTCCCCATCTTTCTTTTAACTCTTTCTTTACTACTGTATTCCTCCAATAACCATATGAAGTAATTTATTTAGATGAGGTTCTACACTGCTACCCCATAAAAATCCAATTGACTGACTCAGTCCTTACTGAATACTCCAAACATGGAATTAAAATAAAAAGAAGTAAAAAAAAGAAATAAAAAGGAGGGAGCAGTTGAAGGATAACTGGAGAAGTCAAAAAAACTGGAGAAGATAAAACTTCAGGACAAAAAGCCAAGAAAACTACTTCGTTTCTAAAGAAAAGTTTAAAAGGATGGTTTTTTTTTCAAAATAGTGAAAATAAAATCCATTGACAACAGCATTGTAGTTGAACTACAGCTTTTAATCTCCTGAAATTAGAAGGGTGTTTTTTTTTCCTACTTTGATTAACTTTTCAGCTAAGGTAAGTGTTTAACACATTCTGCAATGAGACACAAAATACCATCTCAAACATTGTGAGCTGAAAGAAACAAAACATGTGCAAAAAAAGTGACTAACCTAATACATCAGTATGTGGTTTTGGATGAAAATGTTAATTCAGAAGACCATCTGAAATGTATGTCTAAGCCGGCCAGGGAATATGTGACATTTTGTGTTTAACTGCCCACTGTAACAAAGTCTTAGCTTTTTACCAACAGCTTCACACAGGCCAAAGATGCCCTTACTGAATAGGATTTCTCCCTATTGTGATAAATTCCACACAGGGATGAAAGGCATTACAATTAATTTTTTTTTTTTTTTTAAACACCACAGAGTTTGCATCTTTGAAGAACTGTTTACTGCAACTCTCTCAGGGACAAAAGTCTGTCCTGCTGAATCAAAGCAACGTTCCAAGATCAACCCAGTCTTGCTGATGCCTAACAGTGTTTTCCTGAACGGGTATATGTCATTCCAGTCTTACATGATCCTATAGCAACATCACTCCAGTTATGCTGTTTGTGGTCATCCTGAATCCTGCCTATATCAGCAGAGATATTTCTTCTTGGGGACGATATGAGTGTAACAGCATTGACTCGGTCAGTGTTATTCACGCTTTGTGTTTCTAGATATCTCAGTAAAGGTACATACATCCCTCTACAAGAGCTTCTTAAGTCTTTATAAGTGCTTCAAAAATGCCATGCCTTGAGCACAGGACTGCTAACGAATGGGCAGTGTGGGTAGACGGTAATTCCCTGTATCCCACCTGTACTTCTCTGGCAGGTTCTTCACCTTACCAAGCCACTCTGTTCAAAAAACTCCCAACACTCAAGCACCAACATGATTTCCTTCTTCCGCAAGCCTCTCTAACAAAAAGGCCACTACCCTTGCTGAGAATAAACATAAGAGACCTCCACTATTCATCTTTTAGTAAAGCTAAAAGTTAGCAAGCAAGGATTTAGGGGTGAAAATTGAAGTGTTAACACTGCCGCACACAAGGAAGCTGTGGGAAAAAGAGCTCGAACCAGCACGCTGGCTGACCACGCCAGTGCCGCGCAGGTGGAATCTATCTCAGCGGGCACCTCTTCACCCACTGCCTATGTCAGGAATCCATCACCTGTCCAGAAGACAGCGCGATCCCCACAAGTCTCCCCGGCAGTGACCGCGGTGGCATCCCTCACCCCCTAGCTCCGAGTCACAGGACTACTCACGTTTGATGCACCTCTGGGATCCCGTGGCCTTGCTCCAGCCGTGGCAGCACTGCCCCCCACAGACATTGACCCTGCGGGAACAGCAAAGAGGGACGAGGGTCCAGCGGGGCCCCTCCAGGCGCCGCGTTGGCGGCCAGCCCCACTCCCCATCCCCAGCCGAGTGGCGGGGCGGGCGCTGGAAAAAGGCGGGAAGAATTAAACGTCCCGAGGAGCCTTGAGGGAACTCTTAGTCCGGCGCCAGCTCTGACTGGAAAGACGGAGAGGGCCGGGGACGCAGGGCCATCCCGAACACTGCTTTCAGGGAGGCACGCAACAAAGGCAGTGCCCGCGACTCGCGGCCCTGTCAAGGCCAAGGCCAACCCCGCCGCTCCAGGGGGAGGACCGAGCAGAGGGCGGTTACGGGCCACCTCGCGCTCTCGACGCCTCAGCCCAGGCGCGGTGCCGCGGGAGTCGCCGCGGATTCCTGGGGTGACTGGTTCTGCTCCTGGCCTCAAGTGCCGAGGGTAGACGGCAGAGAATCGGGGGGTTACATGCGGGTTTGAAGCCAACCAGGTACCAGCAACGGGCAGGTAACGCCGCAGTGTCCCCAAGGAGGACTCCCGGTCCCCTGCCCTTAGCTCCCCCACCGACAGGAGGCGACAGCGGGGGAAAGGAAGACGTTCGGGATGGTAGGGAGGCTGCAGGAGGCCGGGCGACACCGCCGGCTCCTCAGCCGTGCTGGGGAGCGGGAAACATGCGGGGCACGGCGGACCGGAGGGCGCCTTACCCCGGCATCGGCGGCAACTGGTGCTTCTGGCGGGTGGGCAGGCCGGCGCTTCTGTTGCCGTGGGAGCCCGGCGGCAGTTTGGGCCGAGGGCTGAAGCGGGCCGGCTTAGCGAAGGAGGAGGCGTGAGCGGCAGAGTTGGGGTGGACCTGCCCGGCGGGGCCCAAGCGGAGCTGGACGCCGGCTCCCGACTTGCTCATCCGCCGGGTCCGCTCTAGGGTGCCGCCGCCGTAGCGCGTGTTCAGCTGTACGTTAAACGTGCGCTGCTGCTGCTCCCCCGCGAGGAGGGTCGGGCGCTGATGCCGGCTGCCGGAGGGGCCCCCCCGGCCAGGCTGTAGGACGTACGTGATCCTCCTCAGCCTGCCCTTATCGGAGGCAGCGAGCGCTGGTGACAAAAGTGCACAGGCAACGAGTAGCAGGAAGCTCCATCTGATCCGAGCCATTTCCACAGCAGGAGACCCTGCAGCCAGTGAACTTCGCGGACGCCTGGTGCAAGAGTTTCCTCTCCGCCAAAGGACGTGTATGTCCCCACGCCCGAGTGCGAATCCTTCGTCCGCTCGCTTCCCCCCAACCTGTCCCGGAAGGGTAAAGGAAAAAAACATTCAGGTCTCTCCTGCCCGTCCTCGAAAATGATAGAAAAGTTCAGCAAACACGTCGCCCCATGGAGCAGGAAAACATCATTGGAAGAAAGGAAGCGGCGGGTGCGAGCCGAGCTGCGAGTCGGCGAGGGAAGGGAGGAGGAGGAGCAGCAGCAGGGGAAGGGTGTTTGCTAGAGGGGGGTGGTCGCAATGGAGAGCAGATGTGTCGGTTACCGGAGCCGCCAGGGGTCTGCGGATGTGTGTAAGAAACGGTCCTGAAACCAGTCCGAGCTGGAAAAAACACCTCTTTTTTTTTAAAAGAGTTTCTCCTAGAGCGTGTACGGTAGGGAAGAGGGGCGGGGGAGCTGGGGTGCCCTTGCACCGGTGCCGGCCCCGCGCAGCCAATCTGGGGCCGTCGTGACGTCAGGCGGCACTCCTGGGGGCAGAAGATGGGGCCGGGGCCGAGGCCGAGGCCAGGTGACAGGGATGGACACCCTCAGAAATAAGTATTTTAACGCACGGGCGCTGTCTTGTCATCTACCTGTGGCACAAACTACAAAGCTATCCCTTACACTTGGGGAAGCATACATGTACTTTTGCAATAGCTGAGTAATACTATTTCGACGGAAGTAAGGCTTTAAACCCCCCAAAGCTTTATATACCTGCTTTGTTTTGTTGGTAGGAACGCAGTGAAAGCACTCATGCACATTAAATTGCATTTCAATTGCTCACAGCAGAAGTCTTAATCAGGAATAGGGGGAACCGTATTCCTGTTTTAATTTGTATTGATTGAAAGCAGCATGTGTTCCTAAAGAACAAAATACCAACCATAATTGTACACTTGGAATTAATAAATAAACAAAACTGCCTAGATTTTTATCCAGTGCCACTGATATCATCCTTTAGCATTGTAAATTAAAACAAACAAACGAAACCTCAAACACCATCACCTCCCAAAGTTCATGAGATAACCCAAAGGTTACATCTCTTAAAACACTCAGAAGCTGATGTATCAGAATTCTTCGCAAGAGAATAGAAAAGTTGGCAAATCCAATGGCTTGGGATCTAGGTCTTCTTCCCTGGGTTCTCTTCTGTTGTTTTCCAGAGCTTTAAGGACATTGACCCTGTTTCTAAACTGATGAGATTTTCTTCCTAAATGCTCTTGGCACAGCAACACAGCCAGCACAGGGAGCAGGAGGGTTTTACATTGACAGGATTCCAAGCAAGAGCCAGTGTTAGGAGCACAACAGTCCCTTCCTCCTTAGTTCTCATCTATTTAAAACTGCTCTAAAATAAATAAGTGTTTTAAATAGATGAGAGTTCAGAGCTCTCTATAGTCACAGTGTAAAGGAGCCACACTGATGTTAAAGGCTTCTGTCCTGTGCCTCCGATGTTTGAAAAGAAAACGCCACTAGCACTGGTGCTTTCTGAATCTACAATGGGTTAAGCTAGAATTAAACTCTGTGATGATTCAGAAAAAAACCCTGAGATAAAGCTTCAAAGGAACCCCAGCATGAAGATAACCAAGAAGTCAGCTGTAAGACCACAGCCTCCTCTCTCAGCAGACATACAAGTCTGTTATTTTTTTAACTTGGAAGACATTCTCAGCAACTGAAATGTTCAGCCTGCTGAGGCTAATTATTGTCAATCCTGAGTATGCTAAATGTTTTTACAGGGTTTAGGGAACAAAAAATACCTTGAAACCAGAGAGGTGGGGTAACAACTAAGTAGAGAGAAGCTGATGTGGTGCTTGGGATTGTTGCTCTGCACAAGGCCGCTGTCCTTCAGAAGTTTTCCAGAATGAGATCACAACTATGTGTGTGGCTGGGTTTGTTGAACAGAGGGCGAAAACTGCATCATTCCACAGCAGAAGCCAGTTGCTTTTGAGAAATGTGGAGTTTAAGTCATGTCATGCAGGGGGCAAATGTGGTATATTACTGGCTACTGCACAGCAAATAGTAAGGGACCTCAAGGGAAATGTAACCACAAAGGTGGATGCCTTGCATAAAATGATTGAGGTTGAAAAACATTCTTGAAAGAAATACTAAATATTAGCTGAGATTAATTGGTTGAGGTCAAGTCAAGCATTCCTCACAAATTCACATAGCAGATCACACTTTCAGTGTAAGAAGGAAATCCACATTTTTCTTTCATCTTTTGTCTGGTTTTGGTAAAGTATTTTTGGTAAAATATTTTTTCTCACTTCCCCCGTGCCCCCTCTTCTAAGTCTGGAGGTTCTTGGGTGCTAAGGACCTTGTCTGGCTGTAGTAACACTTTTGATTGGCTATAGAAGTTTTAATAGCTGAAAGAAAACTTCAGTGAACCACCACTGCAGTCTGAAGCACGGTTCAAAAGTCTCTTCACACAGAGAAATTCCTCCTTCCAAAGGATAAACAGCACATCTGACCAGAACAAAACAGATAGATGGTGGCCTTTCACAAAAAAACAAAAACAAAAAACCACAAGCCAGGTGGCTACTAAAGTTGCTGACAATCCTTTAGCATCACCACTCATGAGAAATCTGCTGTCACCCCTCCTCCTGTGGAAAAGCCACTAACTGAGTGTAGTTATGGGAGTACTCTCTCACAACACCTACCAGGCACACTACTTTAAGAGAGTTGGGAAAGCATTTAATACTGTTTCTGTTTCTATTCATTTTCCTTGTGGTTTGTGACTAAAGGATGGTCATAGGGGAACAAAAAAAATGAAGTCTTCAGTCCATACACCTCTTGCCAAATGGACAGTCCTCTGGGTACATCTACATCTAGCCCATATCTAAGACTAAATTACAGCAGTTACTCTATCACCCAATTACTCCTCCCTAGCTGTGATGGTTTGGGAGTTCCCCACCCCCCCACACTTTGTAAAATCACCCAGACTAGGCTCAGCCAGCTGGAAGTTAAAGACTGAAGCTCTATTTACAGCTCAGCACAATATACAAGCAGAGATATACACTATAGACAGGAATAGTTACAGAAATAGACAAGTTAAAGGTAATACAGAAACACAACTCCCCTCCCAGAAATTGGAGTCCCCTGGAGGGGCTTCCAACCACCCTTCCACCTTCTCCCCACCCCTATACCTTACTCCAAGGTTTGCTTTACACACAAGTTGAATTTGGAGAATCAGCCAGGGGTGTTAGAAAGAAAGTGGTTAGTGAGATTACTCAGCAAAGAGGAGAAAAGCCAGAAGCTGCCAGACAGCCCAAGATGCTGTGCCTGAGAGACTGACTCATCTCTGTTTTGAGTTCTTGTTCTTAAACATCTCAGCAAGCCTATGAGTAAAGTAGACACCACTATTGCTTCCTTTTCACAGCCTATAGTATAATTTTCTCCATTAAAATATTCCAATTAGCCTCAAACCAGCACACTAGCAGAGAAGGAGGATGGGGAAAAAGAGACCCGTGGGTTGAAATGAAAATGGATTTAGTGGAACAACAAAACTGATACCAATGTCAATATAAAATACATCAAGTTGTACACAGCCCAGCAAAGCTACAGTACTTACACTAAAGTAGAAAGCCATCCATAGAAGCAGAAAGATGAGCAGGAGGCTTCCCTCTCTTTGGCAACTTCCCTCTTTATATTGAGTATTATGTTTACGGTATGGGATATACCTGTGAGCCAACTCGAGTCAGCTGTCCTGGTTGACTCAAAACTGCTGATGACCTGCAGCCCATTGCTTGCCTGTTATTCTGTACCAGCAAAAACAAGGCCAGGGTGCTCTGCTATAAGAGGTTAGCTGAGGCTGGGAATGACAGAACCAGCTGAAAGACAGGGAAGATGTGAGTTATATTGAAAGTGAAGTCAGCTGAGTGTGGGTGATCACTCAGCCTTCCTTCTGTAGCACAGTGTCACAGTATTTCCCTGTGACTCAATGTTCAGGTTAGATAGGCAGTAGTTAAATGATTGTCAATGCCCAATGTGTCATTCTACAGGGCCAGCAAGTGGTCTCCTACATTCACCAGGCAGCAAGCCTTAGACTGCAAGGAAATCTGTGTTTGAAGCTCACAGTTAACAGTTTGACGAGGTTGAATGCTGTGTTCAGTCCCAACTTTGGTTACAGAACAGCAATTTTATGGTAGTGTAGGTCCATTAGCTTCCATAGTATTACTTTAAACTTCTGAGCCAAAGAAGAAAAAAGCAATCTCTACAATTTCTTGTAAGCTGAGAATCAGCTGGAGACATGTATCTGCTGTTTTTCTTTTCCATACTATAGAAGTATCTGGAAAAAAAATAATAACAAAACAAACAACAACCCGTATTTTGCAGGTTAAATGATCCTTTTAGCCACACCTATGTGCAGGTAAGGTAACTAATTTAGAAGGTATTTCTTTTGAACAAAAGAGAACAGCTTAGTCTCACTGCCATCAGAATAAGGAAAAGAGTAATTGGCCTTTATTATGTCTCTAAAGTATATAGCACATGTGATTATGAATACCTAGATGAAGCACATTTGCAGAGAAAGACCATGATAATCTAATTTCTACACAGTATGTTTTGAACAGAACTGAACCTTCCAGCCATGGCTGTTCCTTCAGGCAGAAACTGTAATTATGGTTTACAACTAATATCCTGAGGCCACAACTATTCCTGAATGTTACCATAGTATAAATATCATTAAAACTATTTCACCAGAAGATAAGTCCTGCTTGCTTTATTCAAATAGGCACTTCCATTAACTTCCATGGAACTCATAGCCAGACTAGATCTGAATGGATCTGTGAGACTTGCAAGTGGTTTAGCTTTGCTAAACCCATTCACTACTGGTAGCCTTCCTTTGTGACTTGGAGATCTATCATGATCAAACCTGGCACGTCTAAGTGTTTCCAGACTCACACTACATTACTTTGAACAAAGAATCTTCTGCTTCCCTCTCCTTGGATTTGCTATCATGAATGCATCTTCTCCAGCATACTCTCTGAGAGAAGTCATCAGCTCCCAATGCATCAGTATTGGCTCTGTGATCAATGCTCTGATGCATTAGTCACTATAAACATGTGCCAGCAGATAAACCGAACCACCTTTTCTGACTGAGAGTCACAGTCTTGAAGCAGACTAGCTTTTCAGGTGTGACAGAACTTTTATGCTGAGACTTGGAGCTTGGTCTGTGTATTAATTCATACCTTAGCCCAATATGGGTCCTGGGTGGCTGAAGCAGGCAGATTAATATTCAGATAGTCAAGAGCTACAGGGCAGAATGGGAAAAGGAGACAAACTAGTGACAGCCAACATAAAGGTCGTCTCCCTACCTTGGGCTACTACCAAAAGAGACTGCAAAAATAAATTTTTTTTTTTTTCCTTTTTATTAAGTCACACCAAAAGTTGGATCCATTTGGCAAAACTATCACTTCTGGCCACTGCCATATCACAGAATCACAGAATGAATCAGGTTGGAAAAGACCTCCAGGATCATCAAGTCCAACCTATCGCCTAAGCCTTCTAATCACCTAATCCTTCTAATTAACTAAACCATGGCACTAAGTGCCTCATCCATCTTCCAAAACAACAAAATACATGTTTAAGGCAAGTAGAAGGTGGCTTCTTTTCAAGTTGCTGACATAACTGTCATAGTAAAAGAAGTTGTGTGGATTTGGAGAGCCTTGAATTCCATTTCCCTATACCAGAATATGTGGCAGTTTCACAGTTATCCTCACATACATAAAGCAACTGATTTAGAAACAACAAGATTTTGTTCAAGAGATTAAAATTTCCACACTGTGCTGCTGTAAACTTTACTCTGCTCTTGTCAGACCCCACCTGGAGTACTGTGTGCAGTTCTGGAACCCTCAGCACAGGAAGGACATGGAAGTGTTGGAGCGGGTCCAGAGGAGGGCCACAAAGATGATCAGAGGGCTGGAGCAGCTCTCCTATAAGGACAGACTGAGAGAGTTGGGGCTCTTCAGCCTGNGGTGGTGAGGCACTGGAACAGGTTGCCCAGGGAGGTTGTGGATGCTCCCTCCCTGGATGTGTTCAAGGCCAGATTGGATGAGGCCTTGAGTGAGCTGTACTAGTGGGAGGTGTCCCTGCCTATGGCAGGGGGGTGGAACTAGATGATCCTTGAGGTCCCTTCCAACCTTACCATTCTATGATTCTATGATTCTATGATTCTATAATTATTCTTCCTCTCAAGGAAATAAATATCTCTTGTCTGCAAAACAAGGTTTTTTTACGGCGCTATTCTTTGCAATTGCTTCTTTCTTTGTACAGTGCCACGTGCACTGAAAATAAACTACAGAGGAATTTAGGTGAAAAGAACCATAAATGAGAAAACACACACAATTATTTCACTTCACCTTAGAAGAAAACATGTTTAAGTGAATACATACTTCATAAAAGAAAAGTAACTATTATAACTAATATTTAAAAACTTTCACAGCATGGCTATGTTGTACGCCAAGAATACCTCTACAAAAATAAACTTCAGTGATGGATCTTTGTTTTTCACTGTTGCACTGTGTGCTGCTCAGACTTAAGAAAGCTGAAGGATAAAACTCCTCCTGACATGAGCTAGCAGTGCAGAACATTGTAAAGATTTTGTGATTATACACAACCCAGGCAGATCAACGCACTGACATAGGTGGAAGAAAAGCAGATAGAAATGGCATGAGGGTATGGAAAGAGGACTGTGCACAGCTCACAGGAACACCAACCATGATTCCTCCTGCAGCAGTTGCTTAATAACCTGACAGGCAATGTTTTCACTCCTTTGTTCATGTTTGGTCTCACCCTCTGAAAGCTTGAAATGATGTTGGGTAGACAGCTTGGGAATCTACTGTTTCCTTTAACTTTGCTGATTGTCACAGAGAGAGAAACCCATCTGTGCTTAGGCTTATGCTAGGAACCTGGGCTTGACTGTCAGGGTAAACAATAAAGACCAGCTGGGCCCACAGAGCAGTGGATGCTGCTTCTCTGGATTAAAAACAGCACAGAATGCTACTTCTGATGGTGTAATTGGACTAGCTCCCAGGCACACCAATGTTAGAGGTTGAGAGTATGTGTTTAGGTTCTCTGTCTGCTGCTCTTTCAAGGTTTGTGGTGTAAGGTGATGAAATGAAAAAAAAAAAAAAAGAAAATTACAAGTTGGGGTTTTTTTGGGGTTTTTTTTGGTTTTTTTAGTGGGCATGGAGAAAAATACTTGTCTTTTATTTCCATTGCTGGGGTTTTTTTTTTGTTTTCCTCCAATAGCAAGAGGTACCTGTAGAGGTATTTACTATCAGTCTGCAACATGTATGTATTTCGTATCAGTATGCTTGAACATTGCCCCTGGTGTGAGAAGAACCTCTGAGGGTCTCCTCCATCTCAGTCCTTGTGTGGATCTGTGATGAGGTGTGGTATTATGCCTAACAAGCAGCCTCAGGTGGGCACAGGCATAGCTGATGATCGTTTGGGTGGGACAGAAATCAAGAAAGTAAGCCTGCAGGTTAATAATGTACAAGGCTTCCTGGTCCACCTGGAAGGAGCTTGAGAACTGGAAAAGCCAGGACATGCAGAAGGGATGAAGAAGATCCCAGAAAAAAGGCTAAACACCTGGACTCAAATATGATGCCAGACACAATCCAAATTGATATTGTCACTAGGCAGGTTGTAATGTAAGAGTATTGCAGAGAAGCATGCCAGCCCAGCACAGAACCTCACCTGTATTTAGAAAACAAACATTCAGTACGGCCCTATGGCAAAGGGTCTTAGTCAAGAAGGGCCTGGTAGGGGCTGACAATACCAGATCATTAAAATATGGTTTGTAACCAACAAGTTATGAGTGACTACTTCCAAAGTAGATGAACTGTAGCTGTCCCAAATAGCCTGCAAGCTCTGGAGCAGAACAGGCATGCAGAAATCAGAGGAAGCCAGTGACTTGGTTTGTTCTTCCCACAAAAGCCTCATGTCCAGTTCCCAATTAAGGTATTTTCATACGAGCCAGGGTGCGTACACCCAGCCGCAGTTCAGACGCTGTTGCACTCCTGTGCAAAGGGAGAGCAGTGAGAAGCACTGCTCCAGTGGGGGTTTCCTGGGACACAAGAACAGGAACACTTCTCAGCAAGAAGATCTGTGATCCTAAATTGTATGTAATGGAATGACCACTAGCTGCCACAAAGGGGTGGACCACGGGCATGGACAAATAGATTTCTGGTTTTCTCAAGAGTCTTCAGTCTTAGTGCGCTGCAATCAGCAGAAAGACTCTACTGATTTTGCTGGTCTCTGGATGTGGGAAGGTACAGAGTATTTAGTGCAGTAGCTTTAACTTGCCTCAGAGTCTGTCACATCACTATTTTGTTTTTCCCCATCCCAGTTGATTACGGTCTGTTTTGAAGTGTTTGCTTGTTGGGCTCAGGACACTGAGCCTAAACAAAGGATGATTATGAAAATTATAGATTTGTCTTACCCTTGTTTAAAATAAGTCTCTATAAATGTCAGATTGTTTTATGCTTGCCAGCATAATTTACCGCGCTTCCCTAAAGCAGTAGCAGATTAATCTCAGCAGCGCACAGCTTGCGGTCCACTCAAAGCATGCCCACTACAGCGTCCCACGCTCGGACATTCCCGTGACAGCCAGCCGCTGAGTTACGCAGCTGCAGCTCCTCGCTGCCGGCAATGGGAGCCCACCTGAGGGGCAGCCTTTCACTGCTTCCCTTCTTCAGGCACTCACTCACTTCTCCCACTGGGGTTCCAGTCTCCAGCACGAGCAGTGTCTCGGCAGCGGCGTGCGGATTGCCTCTACAGAAGCCTTTTCGCACACAAAAAAGCAGACACTCCCCCTATACATCTGCACGCTGAATTACGCGGACACGCAGATTTCCAGGGCAACATAGTATCGCACGCAGCAGGCAGAAACAGCATGCACAGAGCCCTTTAGCTACACGCAGCCGTGTTCCTGTCTGGAAATAACCTGAAGATGTGCCTCAGCACTGAACGGTCTGTCTGTGGGATACATTTGTCTGAATCGCATGTAGCTGGGCTGTAAAGAGTAGAGCCATTATCTGTTCAGACTAGGGTCACCCAGGAAAGCAAGCATTTGTAGCAAGAAGTTTCAGCTCAAGTAGCTCTTTTCCCCCCTTTTCCTCATTTTGCTTACGTTGACCTCTAACCAGAATCACGCAGAAAATACAAAAAATTCTCAAGATTCAGGATCCACACATGAATTTGTTAGCACTACACAACATTCTCAGGGTCTGCAAGAATCTCTTGTGATTCCTTAGGTTTCAGTTCACCAAATACTGGCATTTTCAACTTCAGTCTTTCATGACTTAAAGTAGCTTTTGCATGCCCCAGTCATACAGTTCTTTAGTCTTTCCTTGCCATCTGTGTTATGCACTTTTTGAATGATTTACCTTTACCCAAAGGTAGGGCTGATAAACTTTCACTCCTACTACCTCTCCTTAAGTTTTACTAGTTATAAAATGAAAGATTTTGTTTTATTACAGAGAGGATCTAGGTGATTTGACACCAAAATTAAGTAGAATGAAGTCATTTTCCAAACTGGTATCAATAATTATTCCGAACAAAAGATTCACAACAGCAGTTTAATTATTTCCTCATAATTTGATGTAGGGTTTCTATTTAAAAAAAAAAAATCCATATTCATAACTCACATGTTTGGTTTGATTCTGCACCCAAATTTCATCTGAGAATTAAGTTGTATCCTGTTCTGGAAAAGGTGAGGAGTTTTGTTTAACTCATTACCTGTTTTAGTCTGCTAGTAAGAGATCAGCACATGAGGGAATGTGGTGTTTTTGCTTTCTTTTCTTTCAAAACATGTTTGTACAGATGAGCTGAGTCTGAATTGACATTTGAACTAAATCTTCTTAGCAAGTCATTTTGTTAAACGATTCCACAGCAATTTAAAATAAACAAAAAACTGTCTGTAATGTTGTCACCAGGCAGGTGAATTATTATTCTTATTAAAAATAAAAAGATTGTTTTGACTGAATTTTCTAATGGAGCTTTTTGTGAATGAGATTATGGATATCATGTTCTAGAAGGGATTACTATGTATTCCCCATTCCTCCAAGCAGAGAGTGGTTTGGGTTTTGGTTTGTTGGTTGTTGGTTTTTTTTTTCTTTTCTTTTCTTTTTTTTGGTGGTTGTTTTGATTTTTGTTTGTTTGGTTGGTTGGTTGGTTTGGTTTGTTGGGGTTTTTGTTTTTTGGTTGGGATTTTTTGTTTGGTTTTTGTGTGTGTGTGTGTGTGTGTGTGTGTGTGTGTCTGCTGTAAAGAAATGTGTGATGGTTTGTCTTGTACACTAAAAAACAATGGATGTGACCATGTAGTTAAGTACAAGATCTATGCTGAATATCCCATTAGCTCATTTTCAGAGTTACAGAAACATGTTTCAAGGCATCATTTTCCTCTCTTGTTGTGCAATAATCTTCAATATATGTTAGCCTTTATACTTTATCATTAAAGCTTATCTTCTCAGCAAATGAGGTTTCTAGTTCTGTCTCACTGGTAAAGCAGTTTAGTTCTGTATCAAACTGGAAAATTTCAACATTCCCCAGGGATAAATAAATTCTCTATAAGCAAGAGCCAAAGTTCTTCACTAGTTAGTCTTTCCATGAGTCACACACTTCTTTATGCAGAATCTGTGCAGGTCCTTGTCTCAGTGACAGAAGATCAGCATAACCCGAATTGCCCTTTATTTAGCTTTATTTGTTTTAACTGAAAACAATAATAACCTTCAATACTAACAAGACTAAAAGCTCTCTGCGACCAAGCTTTTCACCTCCTTTCCTTCTGCAGTTTTCTTTTGTTTGCCATTCCTCTCGCTGCTTTCCTAGGTCTGGCTCTCTAATCAAAACAACATGGTTACCTTTCAGGTTTCTCATGTTATTTCTAAAGCAGACATCAGCCTTCCTAGGGCTTTTCAATAAAGGAGATGATCTTATTTTCTTATACTGTCAGATGGCAGTTGCATTAGGAAATGATGTTGTTTGCATGTGATCATTCTTTTCACCACTCCAATGCATAAAGCTCAGATTGAAATCCACAGCAGTGTGGTAGTGGACATCAAGCCCATGTTCAGGGGCTAGCACTGCATGCTGCTTTTAATTTGTGCAAGATTCATGTCTTGGGAAGCGTGAATGCTCTTCAAGCATTCTGATTGATCCTGCAATCAACTAATTTTGCATGATATGACGTCTTGAGGTCTGTGGTATAGGGTTGGACTTGATGATCTTTGAGGTCTCTTCCAACCTGGGTGATACTGTGATATCTTAACTATTCTATACAACTATTGTCTCCACAGGGTAATTCCAGTATGAAAAATAAATAAGAATATGTTCTTACCTTTGTGATTAAAAAATAAATAAATAAAATAACTGTGTGTGAGAGGATAACCTGTTTTGTGCAAACAAGGAAACACAGTACCCTGACTAGCATCTTTCAGGGCTAGGTGTTATGTATGGTACATGGGAAGCTTCTTCAAAAGTAAGAAAATAACACACTCAAAAGAATGATGAATGCTTAAACTGAGAACGTGGGTGCAAATCTGTTCATTTTTCTTACTGATAGTGCTTATTTCATGTATTACCAGCCCATGTGAAACAGTGTACACAGCAAGCAGAGCTATCCCAAGGGGGAACTTTTTAAAAATTGGATATTATAGTGATGTGTGCACAAAGATTTGTGTATTGTCCAAAACGATCTTGTCATAGACAACAATCCCATTGAAGTGCTTGGAATGTTTTCATAGTTTCACTTTCCAGGACAATTCCAGAAGTGTAGCTAGTGATGTCTAGGCATTGTGGAAGATTAATTACATTCTCTTGACCTTCAGTAGCAGGTTAAGACCCTAGGTAGCCTGTTGAAGCCAAAAGGAGTTACACTAATATTTTGGCTGCCTAAACTTGTAATTTAAAATTGTTTAAAGTCACAGTTTTATGAGTATACTGGAGCAACACAAACTATAGCACAAAACATTTTCAACTACAGGCAATGAATTTATACTTTGTTTATCTATATTTGGTTTGCTAAGTCTCTTTTTTCTACCTACAGGTGTTAAGGTACACAAGAACAAACATCATTAGAATGTGTATGTAACAAATGCCAGTGTACTTAGCGGAAAAGCCCAAGCCTCATAACAGTTTTTGCTTTGTTTTAAAAGTACAATGATGTGGAAAAGGAGCACAGGTTTTAGGTTCCCTTTTAGTGGTTTAGAGTGTTGGCTGGCTTTTCCAAACCGTAGACATAAATATGGCTACATAAACTGAAGATAGGAAAGCACTTGTTTAAACATGCACATGCCCACAGGACCATAATTTACAGAGACTCAGAGCTGGCACTGCCTTCTGACACAGAAATTTAGAGTTGCACCACATGTACTGAACAATTGCTCTAATGTTTGAAATACAATGGCCACACTGTTTTGTCTCCAAGTTCTTTAGGAAAAATCAGTACAGGTTTTTTGGTATGATATTACATCTGTAGGTACTGTACAAAAGTATTCAGTGTACCTTTTCTGAATGTAGCTGTTACTTGTAATTTGGTAAAACCCCACATTTTCCCAAATTAAATCTTGGGCATAATTTACCCACTGCCACTTGGGGCCAAAACTCTGAAATTCAGTGGAAATGCTGTGGTAGCCTGTGGATTCAGAAACTGCAGGTGCAATGCTAAAACAAAACCAACCATACAAACAGGCTTTTAAAAAAATTTTCCAAGTTACATATACCAGTTTCCTACCAAGTCAACCAAGCACTCTGTTTTATGAGCTGTTAACAGTGTCAGAGGAAAAGTGGTTGGGATATTGTACCAAAAAGTAACTGTGCTAGGCAGGAGAGAGAAAACCTCCTGTCTGTCCCTGTTAGAAGACAATTCCCTGTAGTGGGTGCAGCTGTAATGTATGTTGTATAGCTGCACACATCCCAGTGCTCCTCAGCGTAGAGAAATGAACTTGGAAAATCCCCTCAACTTTCCCAGCTTAGTCTCACAG
This sequence comes from Eubucco bourcierii, assembly GCA_013396675.1. Classification (NCBI taxonomy): domain Eukaryota; kingdom Metazoa; phylum Chordata; class Aves; order Piciformes; family Ramphastidae; genus Eubucco; species Eubucco bourcierii. The sequence continues at coordinate 119,858 of VWZE01006227.1, read as the reverse complement.
GATTTTCTTCCATAACACTGCAGGGATCACAGTCCTACCACCTCTGCATAAGGCCACTCCTTAGCGAGTGGTTGCAAGACAAAAATTTTGGTGACGTGTTCATTCAAAGTTTATTTCTTGATGGGAAGTCATCCCTCTGCTCTCCTGGTGTCCAAAACTGACTTGTCATCCCATCTTAGGGAAATCACCTATATGGCATGAATGCACTGAGCACACAGTTGCCAGCAGTATGAGAGGACATGCTGGCCTGTCAGGAAATCTATCTGCAAGGCTCTAAGAGAAGACAGCCCAATTGTTCCAAATACCCTTTTTTTTTTTTTTTGGTTTGGTTTGGTTCTTGTTTGTTTGTTTGTTTTTTTGGTTTTTTGTTGTTGTTGTTTTGTTTTTTTTGGAAAGACAACATTTTAGAAATTGAGTCCAAAAGTGATCTTTGTAGTCTTGCAGGACTTCATGGTCTCTGCTGCATTTGACTCTGATAGACAGAAGCCTTTGACAGAGTTACAGAAATCATAGAATCATAGAATGGTAAGGTTGGAAGGGACCTCAAGGATCATCTAGTTCCAACCCCAGAAATGCTACAGCTATTAATTTTTTCCTTCCACTTTAGCAGTTCTCAGCAAAACACTTCAGCTATCTGCGTTTAAACTGACACTGCTTTGGCTCATTGAGGTTCATTTCTAATGTAATCTACTTGTATTAAGCAGCTAATAATACTGACACCTATTCAACCTTCATTTATAGGCACTCATTTATAGCACACTGGTACAGATATAGTCCTGTTTTACATTAGGGAAAAAACAAGGAAAGCAAGAATGATGCTGGACCTTCTAATTCATGCTGCACTTTGTGTGGCAAGATGCCGACCAATATTACTTGTTTCTTCCCTCTGGTGTGATGGAGAAGTGTTTAATTAGCCACACTGGACTTCAACTGTGCAGCCATTTATGAAGCTGAAGGCCGGGCAGTATTCCCACAGTCCTGCAAGCACAGCTGGTTGTGCTTTGGGTGTGGGGGGCTAAGCCCAAAGTGTGGCAGCATGCTGCTGCTGAAGCCTCGGGGCACAGCACATCCGCTACACCCAAACACAGCCTGGTCCCACATTACAACGATTAGCAGAAATAAAGAGGAGGCAGACATAGAGCCTTAGAAAGGTTAGGGCATGGGTCAGAAGGAAGTTAAAAGGAAGAGGAAGACTGTGTAAGGAGGAAGGGACACGGCACAGAAGCTCCCAGGATGGTGAGGGAAAATGCATTCAAGGAGGGAAGGGGACACTCTCCAGCTCATACACTGGAGTTTGGATGCATCGAGAAGCCTAAGCGTTGCATAAAAGTCTTTTGAATTTGGGGAGTTGGAATATAAATGAGGTGCAGTGTGCACCTGCATCTGGCAAGATGTGAATTAAAAGTGTGCAGACAGATTTAAACCTGGAGTTCCCTATTTGAGTGCCCGAGTTTTGCAGCCTCAGTGTTTTTCCACGTAGACATCTGTCCATATTCCTGCCCTCTACTGGAAACATCACAGATTTATAGTCTAGTTCTGATCACAATACTCAGGTAAGTGAAAGTCTGACAAAACAGCAAACTGAGCACCTCAAATTACATAAGAACAAAATGGACCATAAGGCAAGGTCCCAGGGTTAGAAGGGCCAACACTGTAGTCCTCCTTGTTAGGAGCAACACCATCATCCATGGTGCAGAGGTGTATCAAGCTTCATTTTCACAGTCTGCAGAATTTTTGCCCCACCACTTCTTTGAAAGGCTGACACAATTTTAATTTCCAGCTTCCACTTACTCATCACCACCTTATATCAACTCCCTGCTTTTGGTGGGAGAATTTTCTCTCCATCCTAGCATAAAGTTAAGGACTTTTCCCAAGTGGATAGTAGGCATATTGAGTTAACTGAAAATCTGCTGGCATATCACTTATGGATTAATAACTTCTATATTAACACAGGACTAGAATATCCCAGTTCTGGATGTAAAAGGAAGACTACATATCTAGTGCATTTCCTGACACCTTTCAGTTGTTAATATAAAACATTCATTCCTTTTCAAGAGGTGCAGACAATGTTCCTGACTTAAACCACTAACAAATCTGTGATGCTGAAGAATTAGTAAGCACACTTAACAGATTTGTCAGTTAAATAACTAAGCTTGAGCCTTAACAAAACATTTAAATAGCATGGAATTAGGGTTTAAATAGAAATATTAGAGAAAACACACTTAAGTCAGTTTTTAGAAAACATCAAATAATAAAGAGTTTAGTCTGACACAAAAGATCACAGTATCACAGTATCACCAGGGTTGGCAGAGACCTCAAAGATCATCAAGTCCAACCCAATACCACAGACCTCAAGACCAGACCATGGCACCAAGTGCCACGTCCAAACCCGCCTTGAACACCTCCAGGGACGGTGACTCCACCACCTCCCTGGGCAGCCCATTCCAGTAGCCAATGACTCTCTCAGTCAACAACTTTCTCCTCACCTCCAGCCTAAACTTGCCCTGGCACAGCTTGAGACTGTGTCCTCTTGTTCTGGTGCTGGTTGCTTGAGAGAAGAAGGTAACCTCCCCCTGGCTACAACCACCCTTCAGGTAGTTGTAGACAGCAAGAAGGTCTCCCCTGAGCCTCCTCTTCTTCAGGCTAAACAATCCCAGCTCCCTCAGCCTCTCTTCATAGGGTTTGTGCTCGAGGCCTCTCCCCAGCCTCGTTGCCCTTCTCTGGACACGCTCAAGCACCTCAATGTCCTTGAGATTATCAGCTTAAAAAAAAAAAAAAAATCAAACATTGGGAAGCATACAGTTACCTGCCAGTAAATTTCACTATGGCTCATGTGTTGAACAAGAAATGCACACAGAGCCGCTTCTGTTGAGTACAAAATATGTGGTTTGAGTTTTAAGGCATTTGTACATTTACCAGTTAGATTGGTAGGTTAAAACAAAACAAAACAAATGACAATGAACAGAAATATATACTAAGAATAGGCTAGTTTTTGTTTGGTTTCTTTTTCTTTTATACCATATGCACTCAAATTCTCAAGGAAAAAAAAAAGAAATCTGACTCTGTAAAAAGTTACCAACAGCTGCTAGGTTCTGATTTCCTTTCAAATTTAGATTATTAATTTAGGTACAACTAGAAGGTAAATTTGGCCATCCTAGTTTAAAACTTAGTCTTTGCAGAACATTGTTCCCTGTTCTGCAAGGATTTGCTATTTACAAAGAAATTCTGAGTTGCTAGAAAACTGTGCTATCAAACAGCTGGCATAGGCAATCAAAAATAGGATTTTCTTTTTACAGTTAATATTGCCATTCACAGCTGTGGGTGGTGTGTGGCTCTAACCCAGCTGTTCAGTTTAACAAGGGTGCAGGAAAAGAAGGCATTTCAGACCTTGCAGTGCTGCTTCGACTTAGCTTTTTGTTTGGGAAATGGAGGGGGAGGGCATAGACTGCCACGGGGGAATACCACTGGGAGCCGATGGGCACAAATAAAGCTTTCCTTGAATCTCCTGCCTATTCTCCACTAGGAGAGAAACATGGTGTGGAGTAAGGAAGCCAGGGGCTTCCATGAAGCCCAGCTTTACTGCCCCTCTGCCTACTGCATGAGGGAACATGCCAGGATGGAGCTCGGAGGGGTACCTTCCTCATCAGGGCTGCTCCCTCCTGGAGACTGAACACTCAGCCTAAGCCACTGTAAGTAGAGAACAAATTTCTTACAGCACCTGGGAAGGTAAAACCACAAAATCAGGCACCTCCTATCACTTTGAATCTTTGGTCAAAGTTGAGGTAGTGAATGTAAACAAGTACAGTGAAATACCTCTTTGAGCATGGGAAAGGAGGCAGAAGGCAGGGCTGGAACATGCACATGGAAGGTACACACAAAACCCCTAAATACAAGAGGCTATAAACGTACCACAGAGTCAAAAGTACCACTTTGAATCTTTGGTCAAAGCTGAGGTAGTGAATGTAAACAAGCACAGTGAAATACCTCAGCATCAGAAAGCAGGCAGAAGGCAGGGCTGGAACATGCACATGGAAGGTACACACAAAAACCCTAAAACCAAGAGGCTATAAACATACTACAGAGTCAAAAGTAAGTTAAATGCTTTCAGAAAATCTTGAAGAGTGGAAAAAAAGCAGACCAGCCCTCCGGGAACTCTGCTTTCCCAAGTCATAAAAGCCTCTGTTTTCCCTGTCTGGAAATGTCCACAATGCTCAGAACAATGCATTTTTATTTTTAGTCTTTTACATGAAATAATGATGAAAAAAAAACCCCAAACCAACCCAAACTAAATAAATCCATGTAGACTGCTGTGTGTGGGCAAAATCTTATAGTTGAGAGATACGGTTTTAAAAGCTGGAGTTTGAAACGTGAAAGTGAAATTGATAAACAAAGTTAACAAGTAAACTTAGCATTTTGTTTATGTCCTTAACTAAACCATGTTTCCCAAATAGCCAGGTGTAAAAATATTTCATGTCTTTCACTTATGAAATTCACAGAGATTTAGAATCTCAAAAGTTTTTGAAAAATGAATGTGCCAAATGTGTTGTTAATAAACAACACCACCAAAAAAAAAATTTTTTTTTGAATGAAATGGTTTGAAATCAACTCAAATTTCCAAAATGGAAAGGAAGATACAATTTTTCTTCTTTTTCTGAAGGCATCTCACTGTGCAGGAATGCTTTGTTGAAAATTTAAAGATGGACAAATAAACAAAAACTTGGTGGAGCATGGAACAGCAGACTGTATTAATTAAACCACAATTATCTTTGTAGCACTATTTGGTTTTGCATGGTCGTGCAGTATATTCATGCATATTGTATTTAATCCTGCTGTCGCTAGACAGACAAAACTCTAGACACCAGGAATTTGGTTTGGCTAAGTCAAGCACAGCAACTTATTTCAGATGTTGGTATCTGTTTCTTAAAAAGAACCATTGTTACTTTTCCCTGTCTGCTCGACAGCCATACGGAGTGGGGCTCAGATCATGTGGGCGTAGCCAAGGGAAAGCTTCAGACAGCACTCAGATATTGCAGAAATTCATAAAGCTGTTAATGAGGCTGTAGCTGCACATAAACTGGGTCAGAGACTGAAGATCCTGGGCACCCTCCCAGTTGCCTACTGTTGCTTTTTCATTTTTCCCTCTGCCAGAGGTTACCATCCTCTGAGGTCTGCCTCTGTCACTGCATGCTTGCATTGACATTTGTGAAATTATGTAGTAGTCACTGTCAAGATTGCTTTGTCATTGATACCTCTCAATAGTACTTAATTTCTACAAGAGATTCCACCTGTATCTCTCTTCAGTTTCTCACAGGTGGCAACTGGAGTGAGCTCACTCTGTGGGCTGACTGATGCCTACACCCACCAGTGTGTCTAAGGCTGCTGTAAGATTCCAGAGTTTATTGAAGCAGAAAATCATCAAAGATACTTCTTGCCTCAAGGGGCTAGCAACTCTCTCTGGGTAGTGAGCCCTTCCTGAGCACACCTCTTGAGAGATGGGAAGCCTCTGCTGCAGGTCACTGAGTTCATCCTTATTCTCAAATTCTGCTGCACCATAAATGCAGATACCCTCAGATGCTAACCAAAGGTAACATTTTAGTCTTAGTTTGGCACACTACAGGATAGGTGTTAAGGAAGAGACATGATGGGATTTCACCTCACTAACACGTATGGCAGGGCTTCCCAGAAATCTAACTGTAAGCAGGGGATGAGGGGGTAAGATGCTTGAATTTTGGCAGCCACCACAAGCCAGTGGTTTGCAGTATCTATCTTGTGGGTAGATCCTGTGCAAAGGTCATGGAAAGCTAAACATCACAAATCCTAAAAGGTTCTTGCACAATTAGTATTTTTTAAATAATATATATTATATAGACTGCTGTGTTTTAAAGATGCCAGAAGAAGGTAGCCTGCAGGCAGGAATGTGGTAATTAAAGCACACAACAGAAATATTAACCGAGTGACCTTAGAGGTTGAAAGGTGGCAGCAGAAAGGGGGAAGAGGTGACATAATCCTCTTAGTACTGTATTCCAGTGTTGTGAAAAGTGGGGCAGACAGACAGGAAGAGAGCAGTCCTGCCATCCTGGCTGGGAAAAGATGTCCGCAGCGAGGCAGCGGCTCTGCCTGGGCCTAAAAGCCATGTGTTACATCTCTGAGCACCTACCAGTGCATGTCATGGCTGGGGTACACAGAATCCTGAGAATTCTTGTGCCCACAGAGGCCCTACAAATGATGTTTACTAAATGTGGTGTCTATAGTGGCTTTTGGTTTGCTTTTCCTATTTTTGTATTATAGATCATAGAATCATAGAATGGTAAGGTTGGAAGGGACCTCAAGGATCATCTAGTTCCACCCCCCTGCCATAGGCAGGGACACCTCCCACTAGGACAACTCACTCAAGGCCTCCTCCAACCTGGCTTTGAACACCTCCAGGGAGGGAGCAGCCACAACCTCCCTGGGCAACCTGTTCCAGTGCCTCACCACCCTCAATGCAAAGAACTTCCTCCTAACATCAAGTCTAAATCTCCCCTCTGCCAGTTTAAACCCATTGCCCCTTGTCCTGTCATTGCAAGACCCTGTCAATAGTCCCTCCCCAGCCTTCCTGTAGGCCCCCTTCAGATACTGGAAGGCTACTATCAGGTCTCCTCAAAGCCTTCTCTTCTCCAGGCTGAAGAGCCCCAACTCTCTCAGCCTGTCCTCATAGGAGAGCTGCTCCAGCCCTCTGATCATCTTCGTGGCCTCCTCTGGACCCACTCCAGCACTTCCAAGTCCTTCCTGTACTGAGGGTTCCAGAACTGTACACAGTACTCCAGGTGGGGAGATTGATGGTTTGAAGTAAACCTCTTCTTCTACCTTCAAAATTTTCCTATTAAGAGGAAAATCTGACTGGAAGTAGCCTCACATAATAAAGCAAGTATGGTTTCTAAAGCTTTTCCTGTAACCATCATCTCTATCTGTATTTTTCAGGATAATCTAATGATCATACAGTCAGCCTCCTCTTAGTCACACAGGCTGTTTGAGAGATGGTATCTCTGTGTCTGAGGTGGAGGAGCATCTGCCAACAGACTGTTTTAGCCAGGAAAATCCTCTGGCACACAGGGAGAGCCAGGGGCCCACTGAGTACAGAGCACTGTGAGAGAGTTTGCAATGAAGCAGTGAAGCCTGTGCATGCTTCTTTCCCTGCTCTCTTGCTGCTGCAGAGGGCACCCTTAAGTTATGGCCTAACTCCTGGCTTGTTTTGTTTAGATCTACCAGGTCATCTTCCTTTTCTGCCCCAAGCTGATCTTACAGGTAAATTGGGCTCTTCCACTTAAACAACCTTGTCTCTCTCCGCTCAACACCATCCGTGTGCGGCTGTAAAATTCCTCACTCACTACTTTCTATTGCTTGATCATGATGGTCAGTATTCAAGAATCACCTTCTCTGTGTCCAGAGAAATGTATACCAACAAAGAGAAAATCAGGGAAGAATGCTAGGAGGCCTGGCTGGCTCAGCAAGGAGCTCCTGGACACACTGTCACACAAAAAGAAACTCTGTAAGGAGTGGAAGAAAGGACAGCTAGAATGGGGGGTATATAAGGAAGCTTCTTGAGCAACTAGAGATCTGGTTAGGAAAACCAAGGCACAGTTTGAATTGAATCTAGCCAGGGAGGTCAAAGGAAACACCAAGAATTTCTACAAGTATATTAATGGTAAAAAGAAGACTAGGGAAGGTGTGGCCCCACTCAGAAAGGAAACAGATGTGGTGGTCACAAGTGACTTGGAAAAGGTTGAGGTTCTCAATGACTTCTTTACCTCAGTCTTTACTGTAAAGGCCTTCAGCCACACTCCTGGAGTCATGGAACATAATGGCAGGAACTGGAAGGAAGAACTGCCCCTCATAAGTGAGGATGAGGTTCATGATCACCTGCAGAACCTGAAAGTGTTCAAGTCTATGGAACCTGATGGGATACACCCACAAGTACTGAGAGCTGGTGGGTGAGGTTGCTAAACACCTCTCTATTGTATTCCAAAAGTCATGGCAGTCTGGTGAAGTCCCCACTGACTGGAAAAGGGGAAACACAACCCCCATTTTCAAAAAGGGTAGGAAGGAGGAGCCATGGAACTACAGACCAGTCGGTCTCACCTCTGTGCCCTGTAAGATCATGGAGCTAATCCTCCTGGAGGCACTATTGAGACAGGAGAATAGAGAAGAGGTGCTTGGGTACAATTGGCATGGCTTCACCAAGGGCAAATCCTGCCTGACAAACCTGGTGGCCTTCTATGAACAGGTCACAACATTAATAGATGAGGGGAAAGCAACTGATGTCATTTACCTGAACCTGAGAAAGCCTTCGACACTGTCCCACACCACATCCTGGTCTCCTAGCTGGTGAAACATGTGTTTGATGGGTGGACCACTGGATGGATAAAGAACTGGCTTGATGGCTGCACCTAAAGAGTGGGTGTCAATGGGGCCATGGTCAAGT
>VWZE01006227.1:88420-104327 GCA_013396675.1 Eubucco bourcierii | reverse complement strand
TTTCCCTCTAAGAAAATGAACTTATATGCAATGGAGATATTTTTCATCTCTTACCTATCAAGGTACATATTGAGGTACAGATCACTTTTCATCAGTGTTCCAGTTTGGGCCACGAGCATGCCTGGTTCTGGAGGACAGAAACAACTCTTACCCCTTTTCAGGAGTAAGAATGGGGACACTGCACACTGACTGGAAGTTTAAAGAGAAGTCCTATTTACAAGAGCATATATACAAAAGGCAATCAGGTAGAGTAAGTACAAGACTCACTTGGCCCAAACTGGCTTTCTAAAATCCTCCACCCCTTCTGCCATTAGTCAGCCCAAGGGTAGGTTGAAACTGCCCCCCACCCCCAGCTGAGCCCACAGGGCCTCAGTGGCTCAAGTTCCTGCCTGCCAACCCCCCCAGGAACCATGAGATAAAAGTGTGTTGCTTGGAGAGGTGGAAGCAAGAGAAGTAGGGAGGAGAGAGGGGAGAGATCAAGTCAGGCACTGTCCTTTGAGCTGTGATCCCATAAAGGAATGGAATAACAATGTTACAATACCCTGGGACCAGCAGGTCCGTCCCCCTGGGATGGGTCTCTGTCCCTACGGCTTTGTTTAAGGGGTACCTGGAATCACTCAGACTACCACAATCGGTCTCTACTTAATTATACTGTAAATCTGTTTACCCCTTGCCTGTATTTTTCTCTTTTAATCTGTGTAAAATGAATGCAAAGCGTGGATAATATCATGCTTGTACACTAAAGCAATTTTCAACAAGCACCCATATATAATCATATAAATTCTAAGGCAGCAGCAATTCTAATCCAGCGTCTAAGGTAAGAAATCTTGTTTATGCTCTGTGACTTTTACAGTAGGTCAACTTTGCAAGACACTGGCATTAACAGTACCATGTAGAATTTAAATGATAGGAAAGTTACTGCTGCTTGAACTGCATTTGACAGTCCTCTATGTTCTTGCTTGAAAACATCGTACAAAGAAAACAGATCTTCCATCTGAAAGCCTACTTCCTAGAATTACCCAATAATTCATAAATAAAACTACTTAAGCACACAGCATTTGTCCTCCACCCTGACTTATTTATCTATTTATAGCAGATATGAGAGCTTGTGGGTGGCCTGACATGGTCCTTATTCAATTTTATTTAATTACTCACTTGATTTCACTTGAAAGAACCAATAAAATGGCATCTTAATTGCTCAGTGTCATCCAGAATCTCTTTCAAAGCCTGTAAACTGTCAAGGATTAAAAATTATGTCACTTTTCTGAATTATCTATTCAGAGGGGGAGAAAAAGAAAGAAAAAAAAACCAAACCAACTCTGTCAGAGCCAAAATTAATACATAAAGACATAAAAACACACAGCACTTGAGGAGGGGGCCAGAGCTGGCCCTCTTATGCCACCCTGTGAGCAGGGTTTGGGGAAAACAGATGATAGATGAGGTACTACAACCATAAAGGTTTAGACAGGAGAGAAAGTCATGTATGGATGGGATCCCTAGATCCTGGAAGAGGGATGTTCACCACCACACCCCACTCCACCCGCCAAACACAGAGGAACTGCCATCTGGGGTCAGATGAAAGATCCATCCAGCCCATATCCTGCCTTTGACAGCATACAGGGGCAGATGCTTAGGCAAAGAATATAAGAACAGGGTGTGTGCAAAGTGATTCTCTCTCAAAAAGAAAAAAACAGGGAAAAAGATCTTCCCTGTTTTGGACAATCCTAAATTTAGGGATTTCCTGAGCCAGATCAGATGTTGCACTGCTTTTAATAGATATATAGAAATTGAGAGCCCTTTCTACCAACAGAAAGATTCAGAGTCTTGGCTGTAACTGCAAGTCTGGCTAACACAGTAGCAGTCACAGAGTGGCTTTACCACTTCCCTGAATTCACAGAGAGTGTCCTCCTTTTTCTGACCTTCACATACAAAAATGCCTTAAATTCAGGGTTAGCTTTAAGGAGAATTAGTAGCCACCAGATTTCTGAAAGGTAGATGATGCCATCGGTAGTCTATTACTTGTGAGGAAAGCCCTCTTCTTTACATGCACACAGAACCTTTGTCTGCAAGGAGATGTTAAATTCATAGAATCATAGAATGGTAAGGTTGGAAGGGACCTCAAGGATCATCTACTTCCAACCTTCTGCCATAGGCAGGGACACCTCCCACTAGTACAGCTCACTCAAGGCCTCATCCAATCTGGCCTTGAACACCTCCAGGGAGGGAGCAAGGCATTTTCAGGCAGATTCAAGGCATATAGAATCTGCCCCTTAAATATCATATGTATAAGAAATATATGGCTGCATATCTGATTCAAATGAACCTCAATCAAATTGGGAAGTACAAATATTAATAAAAAAATAGATATGTGTTGCTGTAGAAACATGAAGCTTTAGTGCAGTTGGCCATCAGGGAACTTGAAGTGCTGTTGATTCCTTGTGCAGCAGACCTCCCATACATGGATATAAGGACCAGGTCATGGACCCTGAAATTAGATTTATTCTTCCCTTTGAAGAAGGGAGGAAGTAAAGAGAGAACACTTTCTTCAAGAAAACAGATTTTCTATGCTTGATCTCCATGCACATCCCCTTTTCCTCCTAATCAAATGCCACCCACTTTCTATTATACTACTACTAATAAAAATGTTTATGGAGCTAACTCAGAAAGTACTGAGCTCTGAAATCTGGCATGCAAATAGTTCTAATCTTAGTGTACACACATGTTCAAGCTTGAAAACAGACTGAGCGAGATAAAAATAAAGGTGCTGGCAATTCTGAATATGGCTGCCTGGCATCTGCTAAGACCATTAGAATGTCCTGATGAAAATCCTCCATATTTTGTGACTTGACACAGATGTGCCTGCCTGATCTGGATACTTACAAGGCTCTGCTGAGGCAGCAGATGATGCAGAGAGATACTTCACGGTTAATACAGCAGAACCTTGTGTGTTGTGAGAGAAAAAGAAAAAACAAATTGCCTAAACACAGACACACTAGAGGGTGTTTTCTTCAAAGAAGTACAGCTCCAAAATACTTTTGTTGCATTTTGCTACTTCAAGCTTTGCAGTTATTTAGCACTTGACTCCAAATGGTTCCAGTTAATCTCTTACTATCACAGTATCACAAAGGTTGGAAGAGACCTCAAAGATCATCAAGTCCAACCTAATACGACAGACCTCAAGACTAGACCATGGCACCAATGCCAAGTCCAAACCTGCCTTGAACACCTCCAGGGACGGTGACTCCACCACCTCTCTGGGCAGCCCATTCCAGTAGCCAATGACTCTCTCAGTCAACAACTTTCTCCTCACCTCCACCCTAAACTTCCCCTGGCACAGCTTGAGACTGTGTCCTCTTGTTCTGGTGCTGGTTGCCTGAGAGAAGAAGGTAACCTCCCTCTGGCTGCAACCACCCTTCAGGTAGTTGTATACAGCAAGAAGGTTTCCCCTGAGCCTCCTTTTCTCCAGGCTAAACAATCCCAGCACCCTCAGCCTCTCTTCATAGGGCTGTGCTCAAGGCCTCTCACCAGCCTCGTTGCCCTTCTCTGGACACACTCAAGCACCTCAATGTCCTTCTTCAATTGAGGGCCCCAGAACTGGACACAGGACTCAAGGTGTGGCCTAAGCAGTGCAGAGTACAGGGGGAGAATGACCTCCCTGCTCCTGCTGGCCACACTCTTGCTGATACAGGCCAGGATGCCACTGGCCTTCTTGGCCACCTGGGCACATTGCTGGCTCATGTTCAGGCGGGTGTCAATCAGCACCCCCAGATCCCTTTCTGTTTGGCTGCTGTTTGGCTTACTAACTGTATCACAACTTACATTGAACTGAGCATACAACATTCCAGTGAAAAAAAGACTCTCAGTGACTAATTTTGTGACAACTTAGCTCCTAATTAATCATTATGTGTTCACCTTCAAAGAATAAGGATACCATTTATGTACCCAAGAGTTTCGTTTAGTTCAAGTTCACTTTGAAGTTTGCCTACTCTAAAAGTCATAAAACATAATCATGCCTGCTCACTGGAGTTCCCAACATCTTTAAGTTGCCCAAGGGAGAAATGAAACTGAGATATCCTGATCTTGGTCAGACCTCCCATTAGGTAAGCATGTACAGGTCTTCTCAGTTTCTTCCTTTCTTTCAGGAGCATTTAGAGAATAAGTGGGGGTGCTCTCAAAAGTGCTTCTCCTCTCACAGTGCATTGCAGGCAATGGAAGTAACTCTCATTTCCTTTCAATCCCTCTTCTTTTGCCCTTCTGCCCAAACCTCTCTGCGCTCCACCATGCGGTCCACGGTTTTGCCATCTCTGTGAAGTCCACAAGGCTGAAAAGGGAAGACAAGGCAGATGGAGTAAACAAAATCATTCCTTTCCATAGGCGTCCTCTAAAGACAGATGCAAGAGGTAATCCTGCCTATAGTTTTTGGCAACAATATTATATTCAAAATGCTATTAATTAATCTTTATACTTGCAGCAAATTCTTTTAAAATCATTAGAAAATACCCCCATGTAGAGATAAATTGGCAGAGACTTTATACATTGATATGGTATTGCCATAAATATCTACCTGCATGTCACTGTGACACCTGCTAGAAAGAGCAGCATCACTGCAGTGCATTACCTCACAAATGGGTGGGTGTCACTCAAGAGAGTGTCCAACCTGACCCCTGCTGCAGCCTTGTGAGGCTTAAAAAAGTTAAATATTCATTTACTGAAAAGAAGGGAATGCATAGTTGTGGGTATCAATAAGGCATATACATGTAAGTAAAATAGATACTGGCAATCTTCAGAGCCCCTGAGATAATCTCTGAATTTTCTGAGCAGAAGGCATGACAGTTTCTCTGAAAATGTTACAAATATTGAAAAATTCCAAAGTATAGTTTAACTCTGAGTTGTATTTCTTATACATGAAATGATGGAGTGAGAAGCACTGCTAGCACACCAAAACAAAATATACATTGTTGTTGCACTTGTGTGTATTCCTACACTAGAATTCGACTTTTCTTTAGGCATAATTTAAACCAAGAAGGAATGTATCCATTTCCTCTTTCACAGAGTCACAGAATGTGCTGGTTTGAGGCTAATTAGAATATTTTAATAGAGAAAATTACACTATAGGCTGTGAAAAGAAAACATGGTGATGTCTACTTCACTCAGGATTGCTGAAAAATTGTTTGGGAAAAATAACCAAAACTTAGACAAGTTATTCTCTGTCTGTCTCTCTCTGGGGACACAGCAGAGCATCTGGGGTGGTCTAGCAGCTTCTGGCTCTGACTCCTCTGCTGATTAATTTTCACTAACCGCTTTTCTTCTAACCTCCCTGGCCAATCCTCCTAATTCACCTTGTGCGTAAGGCAAACTTCGGGGTAAGGTACAGGGGTGGGGAGAAGGTGGAAGGGTGGTTGGGAGCTCCTCCTGGGGTCTCTGATTTCTGGGAGGGGTGTTGTGTCTCTGTATTACCTTCTACTTGTATATTTCTGCAAATATTCCTGTATATAGGGCTTGGAAGCCACCTTGGGAGAGTATCTAGACCAATCCTTATGCCAGAACAGGTTCATCTGGAGCAGGATGCCCAGGAGTTCATCCAGGTGGATTCTGAAAGACCCAAGAGATGTCTCAAGTCTCAAGCTGCGCCAGGGGAAGTTTAGGTTGGAGGTGAGGAGAAAGTTGTTGACTGAGAGAGTCATTGGCTACTGGAATGGGCTGCCCAGGGAGGTGGAGGAGTCACCATCCCTGGAGGTGTTCAAGGTGCGTTTGGACGTGGCACTTGGTGCCATGGTCTAGTCTTGAGGTCTGTGGTGATGGGTTGGACTTGATGATCTTTGAGGTCTCTTCCAACCTTGGTGATACTGTGATGCCTTGTATGTGTATATATGGACACATCTACACACAAGAAGAGCAGTCATAACACATTTTAGCATTAGACAAAAATCCTTCTGTGGGAAAGTAATGCTGAAAGTAGCTTCTTTTTTTTTTTTCCCCCCTTCATTAATTACAAGTCAAAAAGTTTCCAGTTATGAACACAACTGTCAAAAACGAGTGTTTGTACCTCTTACCTACCTGATTTGCATTTCAAGTCAGTTAAAATTCAAGGAATAATTTAACATCTCCTACTGTCCATGCTGACTGCAGATGTTTAGTCACATACAGTCCTACAAAGACTACTCTTGTCAGGCTCAAAGGTGCAGTTTTCCAAAATCCAGCACTAACAATTCAGTTCAAATAAGACAGTCCAGTAGTTACAATCACACTGTAATTGGAACTGTCAGTGGAAGAAGCCTATTTTCTAAGAAACTGTGATGCTTTAGGCCTNAATTAAAATCTCACTTTGGAATATTACAGTACAGATTTTTTAAACTCATTTTTTCCCCCGTTTGCTGCTTGTCAGATGTTAACAGGATTGATGGTGCCTTTGCACAACTGATAGACATCTTTCAGTGTGAAGTTTACAAGAGACATAAAATGCATCTCCTATGCCCAAATACCATTTATTATTTTTAACTATCCCAAGTGAAAGCAGTAAAATTCCCTGCTCAGCACTTGAGAAATGAGTATCTGACAAGGAATGCAACAGAATTGCCCTTAAATAACTTTGTCCTGACCCACCAAATAGAAGGATAAAACAAATGAGATGGTTCTGCACTCCCCTCCCTCCTTTTCTGAGAAGTCAGCATTCTCCACTGAAAATAAACCAGTATCAGTAAGTGACAATTCAGGAATTCTCCCTGGGAGTTAAATCCCAGCTGAGACACTAAATCACTTTATGAGAACGTGTCCCATAGCAAAACATTTGTATCACAATTCCACCGCACTGTCTTTTGGTGCATTCTTTTGAAAACAAAGCAGACATTTTATCCCCTTGGGGGACATCATAAAATTGTCACCAAATAATAATTCATGTGACAGTTCTGTGATAATCAAATAGAGGTGCCAGGTACATTATTCTAAATGTTAGTCCTAATCCACCAGGCAAATAGTACTGGACAGCAGCAATTTGTGCAGTCATTGGAGCATAAAGATGAGTTTTTAAAAACATCTAATGCTTAAAAAGCAAACAAACAAACAAACGCACATATACACAATAGCTTGCTTGTCAGCACAAGAAACTTCCCCACAAAACATCTGAGAAAGATTGAAATGGCAAAAGTTTGAACAAATCCAGTTCAGTCATTTTCTGTGGGTCTCTGGTTGCACTAGGAAATGTTGATGGTTTCCTGTTTTATACTGGCATGAATGTTGCTGCTCTGGCGTGGTAAAAAAAACCAAACCAACAGAAGCTGGTGTGCTGGTTTGAGGCTAATTGGAGTATTTTAATAAAGAAAATTACACTATAGGTTGTGAAAGGAAAACATCAGGATGTCTACTTCACTCATAGGCTTGCTAAGATTTTGTTTTGGGAACAATAACCAAAATATATAGATAAGTCAGTCTCTCTCTGTGGCTTGCTGGGAGGGCAGCTTTGGGCGGTCTAGCAGCTTCTGGCTCTGACTCCTCTGCCGATTAATTTTCACTAACCCCTTTTCTTCTAACCCCCCTGGCCGAGCTTCCTAATTTACCTTGTGCATGAGGCAAGCCTTGGGGTAAGGTACAGGAGTGGGGAGAAGGTGGAAGGGTGGTTGGGAGCCCCTCCTGGGGTCTCTGATTTCTGGGAGGGGAGTTGTGTTTCTGTGTTACCTTTAACTTGTCCATTTCTGTAACTATTCCTGTCTATAGTGTCTATCTCTGCTTGTACATTGTGCTGAGCTGTAAATAGAGCTTCATCTTTTAGCTTCCAGCCTACTGAGTTCTAATCTGGGTCATTTTGCAAAGTGTGTGTGTGGGGGAACTCCCAAACCGTCACAGCTGGAAGAAAAAAAAAAAAAAAAAAGAGGCAGAAGTACCAAACTGCAAAACATTGTGTGGTTTTTTGCTACAGGGCAGTAGGAGCTATAGCTAGATGTGTTAGAGTAAAACCAGCAAAAAGTGATTGCAGAGAGACACCAGCTGGGTTAAGCGGCATTGCAGGTACACACACGGAACCAAGCTCCCCAAGTACACAGGCCCATTTCTACTAGAAGAATAATGACACTGTAGTATGTGTGGTAACTTGCCTCGTAGAAGGCAACATCCTCCAACCTCAATCCATGCATCTTTGATTCAAAGAACTTGTCACCTGAACTCCAAATTTCCACTGAAAATGGAAAAATATGTAGTCTTGGAATAATTTTAACGTATTTTTTTCTTCTGTAAGTGTATGAAAACAAATTTAGCAGACTGACCACCAACAAGCAACAAGACTATAATTTCACCATTTTCACTATGCTCCCCTTCATTTGATGTTCAGCTTTTTGGTTTGGTTTGGTTTTGTTTTCATTTTTTTAAAAATTAGGAGTTTTCATGACTGAGAGTAGCAGAAAAAGTTGATGCCCACTTTCTTATGTTTAGACAGCAAGATACCCCAGTTAACACGTCCTAGAAGCCTGCTGCTGAGCTCCAGACAGTAATTCAGGGCTTCCCCACAGGACCTGCATCCTAGGATACCTATTGAGCCCAAAATGACTTGCTTTAGCTTCTTCAGAGCTATGTGTCCCACTGCATCCTCCAGCCATCCTGGCTCCCAGCAAGGTTTTTACCCACGAACCTGAAGGAATAAGGACAGAAGGAAATCGGATGTTCATGCAGTGCTGCATGTATACACCTCTTGCCATGGTCCTTCTGGGAGCATCTTGCCAGACATAACCTAGCACTTTCCTTCAAGACAAAGAAATGCATGTCCAGGCCTGATTCAAATAGCTGTATGTGGTAGTTCAAGGTTTATCGGAATATTC
The DNA here is from genome assembly GCA_013396675.1 of Eubucco bourcierii. NCBI lineage: Eukaryota > Metazoa > Chordata > Aves > Piciformes > Ramphastidae > Eubucco > Eubucco bourcierii. The sequence continues at coordinate 95,523 of VWZE01006227.1, read as the reverse complement.
CAGTAAAAGAAATTGGAACTTTCCTGAAAGCTCAGTGAAGAATTAGATCATTGGATGTGAAACAATAATAATGATGAAGTCTGTATCATTCATTGGTTTGCTAAGAGGGATAAAACAGCAATGCATAAACAAATTTGTTCTCTTGGCTTTTAGGCACTGGCTCTCTTGCTGTTCTTTCACTCCTCTCTGACTCTTTCCACTAACCTTTTTCAGGTAACATGAGCCTTACTGGTTTATCTGGGGAGAGAGAAGGTGGCATTGGCCCCTTTTGGGCTTTCTTTGTCCAGGGTGGGGAAGATTTGATTTCTGTGTTATTTCTAAATTGTGTATAATTGTAAATACATGTAAGTGTCTTTTGTATATATCCTTGTAAATCTAGCTTTGCTGTAAAATACAGCTTCATCTTTCTTCCAAGCTGTCTGAGCTGGTCTGGTAAATTTTAATTTGGTGGGGAGAAGGGGGAAGGAAAACGTTCCTAAACCCACCACACTGTGGTTGATACATTCTCAGCTTCCTGGTTGTACTGGATCTCTCCTGAGGGCTGCAGGATCAACCCAAGCACAGTCAGAAAAGTAAGTGTTCCTGAGGCTCGAACTATTGAAATCCAGGCACCTCAAAAAGGGAGGGAATTGATGACTGTGGGACCGGAATGCAGTGAAGTGAAGGATTTTTGACTTTTTATTTTCATATTTCCAGCTTAAGCACTAATGCTCCTTGTGGAGTTCAGCCTAAAGCTCAAAATTTACAGTAATACCTTGCATGTGTTACCAAACAGGAATGCTTCTCCTTCAAAATATGACCATCTATCTTTACTGTTACAAGTACTTTTTTTCTGAATTATGCTGAAAAACCATATTTCCCCAAATAATTTTCAAGGAGCAAATGACATGAAACACTTCAGCTATGAAAAAAAAAAAATCTAAAGAACCACAGAAATAGTTTTGTAAAAACTAACTGCTTTTCATAAGAATATTTAAGACAGAGAAAAAAAAATAATATGTGTACTTGGATCTTCACAGTATCACAAAGGTGGAAGAGACCTCAGAGATCACCAAGTCCAACTCATTACCACAGACCTCAAGACTAGACCATGGCACCAAGTGCCATGTCCAAACCCACCTTGAACACCTCCAGGGACTGTGACTCCACCACCTCCCTGGGATCTTGATGGAAAGATGACATGAGGGTAAAGATCCATACAATTTTAATAGCATGCCTTTTAAAAACTTCTGCTTTTCTTGCTAGTTATAAATATGAAATTATAATAATATAATTATATGAAATAAAGTTCATGAAATTAACTAGCCTGAACTAGAAGATATCGGTAGTCTGCAAACACCGTTTATTAGTCAACATTTCATGCTCAGAGAAGCTCAGCAGAATCTCTGTGTTTGGTGGAAAACTGTGAAACTATGCTTTTAAAACACAGAATCTGATGATTTCAACTGATCTGAAAAGTAGCTAATGTTCCTGTTTATAATACAAACAACACGAATTAAAATAGTGAAGCCCTAGTGATCAATCAAATGCAGGTTTTGAAAAGAAAATATAAATAATTTTTATGTGCAAAAAAAACCCATTAACTGCAATGTCTGAAGATCATTAACTTCCTCTGATGCAGTTATTCTAATCTTTCAAAACCAAAATGCCACTATAACAATTTCTTAGAGTTTTCTGCCTTTTCCCTCTCTCTAGGTGCAGCATCTCCACAAAGGCTTGCTTAAGCCTTTGTATTGATGCTGATTCTGTATGATAGAAAGGAGGTAAGAAATATGAAGCATATTTTGCAAAATGAATTGCTAGATATGGAAGAGACAGAATTAAGTTAGTTACTTTCATGGTCTCAGGAAAAAATGACAGATTGTGTTTCTGGGGTTGGAAGTGAGCAGACTGGTATTTGGTATTTTCAGTCTCTTCAGGGATCTTTCAGCCTCTGCAGGGTTCTCCTTGGCAGGGTGTCATGGGAAGTAACCCTGGAAGGAAGAGGGGCCCAGGAAAGTTGGTCATTGTTCAACCTGAATCTTTCCCCAAAATACATGCTTAAATTGCTAAGTATTTTTGTCTGCTTCAGAAGAAACTCTGGTTTTATACATTCATTACAAGACAGTACAAAGAGGTTTCTTTTTCATTGCTTAACTTAGATTTTATCCTGACAGGATAATCAAGTATCTTTTTCCAAAGACAGTCAGAGATTTTTTTTCAGCAATCAACAGACACTTCAAGTGAAGCATGTGCCAAACATCTCTGCAGGCATCACTTTCTGTGATAAAATTTGAAGAAGTAGAATCCTAAAGTGAAACTCCAAAATTCCACATTTAGTTAACTCTACAGATAGTGAAAGCCTGGAGAAGAGAAGGCTTCGAGGAGACCTGATAGTAGCCTTCCAGTATCTGAAGGGGGCCTACAGGAAGGCTGGGGAGGGACTATTTACATGGTCTTGCAATGACAGAACAAGGGGCAATGGGTTTAAACTGGCAGAGGGGAGATTTAGACTGGATGTTAGGAGGAAGTTCTTTGCAGTGAGGGTGGTGAGGGACTGGAACAGGTTGCCCAGGGAGGTTGTGGATGCTCTCTCCCTGGATGTGTTCAAGGCCAGTTTGGAGGAGGCCTTGAGTGAGCTGTACTAGTGGGATGTGTCCCTGCCTATGGCAGAGGGTTGGAACTAGATGATCCTTGAGGTCCCTTCCAACCTTACCATTCTGTGGTTCTATGAAAATAAATCAATTCCCTCTGACACAGCTGACCGACATTAGACCTTTTAGGTTATATAAGGTTGAAAGTAGATAAGCCATCTAAACTCATTTCCCCTCTGACTTCCTACAATCTACATAAGTTAATGCATATCTATTTTCACCACCTGTCTTTCATATGGGGAAAAGCAGAAGATAGAGATCTGTCTTGCTAAGGAATATGCAGACAATTGACTTTGCAGCAAAGCCCTGTAATGTATAATTCATTTTCCAAATCAGATCCTGCCAAACCTGGAGAGTTTGTGCGCAGCAACATCCTGATGTGATTCAAGGTTTTATTAAATGAACTGATACTTTTATTATTCTTGGCCTAGTTTCATAAGATATTGAAAATGTGTAATCATAGTATGTGTCTTCCCTTGAATTCTAAGCACATGGCCAGTTTCACTCACATTTTAAAAGGAATATGTGAGACATATTCAGATCACAGTATCACCAAGGTTGGAAGAGACCTCAAAGATTGTCAAGTCCAATCCATTACCACAGACCTCAAGACTAGACCATGGCACCAAGTGCCATGATCCTACAAGGTTGCTAAAGCGTTAAAGCTCCTACTTTGGCTCCACTGAAAAATGACAACAGTACTAGACATCAGAAAATGGAAAATGTTGTGGGTATCTTAGCTCTGGGAGCAGATTTGGTTGGTATTTGCACTGTAGATTAGCTAATATCTACCCACAGGACAGAAAGCTATATGTAGCTTATTAGATTCCAGCAGCTTTGCAGCTCATAAAACTATTTTCTATACAGTGATTGATAGATCTAGAATTTATTTCTTTTTAAAGAGAAAAGTGTTTGTGTAGCCCCAACCTGCTGCACACCAAGTGTCAACTTGTGAGTGCCATTCAGACTACGGGCTAATTCCACACACAAGATTGTGTCTGCCTCTCAAGAACGTCTGCTGCTTTTCACTGTCACCCAGTGATGAGTATCTGGAGTTCTGATGAATATCTGGAGTTCTTCTACTTAGCCAAGCACTTCAATCCAGGAGCCATCATCTCTATGCCATGTTAAGTGAGAAGGCCCCTCAACTAGTCTGTAACCTTCCCTCATAAGAAGAGTTGGACAGCTAATCATGCAAGCCATAAAATTTCATGCAGTAATTTCATCACAATAGCATCTGAGTTACCTCATTAGGTTTTTATGGAGTGCTGCTGGAACTGCATTTCTATCTTCTTTTTTTTTTTTTTTTTGTTTTTTTGGTTTTTTTGTGAGTGGAGTCCTCATCTGCAAAGCTAAACAATACAGAATTATGTTGTATCTATAAGGAGAAAAAAAGTCACAACTCCCCCCCACATCAAATTGAAAAAAATGACCCAATCATTATGTCAAGATTTTTCCTGGAACTGAAAAACACTAGATACACTGCAAGAGAACTTGAAAATAAACTTCAAAATATGGCTCTAATAGCTAACCAATTTGAACAGTCCTATGGAAACTTTGAAATCCAAGTTCAAGCCGCAGAGTTTCAAAACAAAAAGGCAGAAAGATCAGGTTTTTAGATTTCATAAACATATAGGACAAAATATTTGTTTTGACTGAAATATCTCCCAATGTATTTTTTTAAGTGTTTAATAAAATGTGTGTTTATAAATGTACTCTTTATATTTTGATAGCACTCATCTCATCTCTCTGATGAAAACCAATTGTCCTACGGAATGATTAGTAGTTAAATACTAAATGCTTAGTGTTTGAAGTACTCATTGTACTTAAATATTTTGTCACTGGAAGTTGAGCTAGAAAAACAAATGTGTAATGATTTTATTGTTCAGTTCCTGAAAGAATTCTGGTTTTCATTAAAGCAAAGTCTGCTTATAAATCTGCTTTTCAGAAGTTCTGTATGGTATCACAAGTGACATTAGCTAAGCAAAGCCCGTTGTGAGAGGAAATCATGGCATATTTAGAATCATAGAATCATAGAATGGTAAGGTTGGAAGGGACCTCAAGGATCATCTAGTTCCAACCCCCTGCCAGAGGAAGGGACACCTCCCACTAGTACAGCTCACTCAAGGCCTCCTCCAACCTGGCCTTGGACACCTCCAGGGAGGGAGCAACCACAACCTCCCTGGGCAACCTCTTCCAGTGCCTCACCACCCTCACTGCAAAGAACTTCCTCCTGACATCCAGTCTAAATCTTCCTTCTGCCAGTTTAAACCCATTGCCTCTTGTCCTGTTGTTGCAAGACCTTGTCAATAGTCCCTCCCCAGCCTTCCTGTAGGCCCCCTTCAGATACTGGAAGGCTACTATCAGGTCCCCTGGAAGTCTTCTCTTCTCCAGGCTGAAGAGCCCCAACTCTCTCAGCCTGCCCTCATAGGAGAGCTGCTCCAGCCCTCTGAGCAGCTTCAACTTAACCCTTGACAAAACCAACCTTTTAATCACTTGCCCAATATCCTTAACTGGTAAGATAACATTGGAATGAGTATCCCTGGCATTGCAAAGTGTCAGATATTGCTGGGTTACAGCTTTTCCCATTCCGAGCAGGACTGGGGTTTATTGGTAAGTAACTTTAAAGATAATCTATAGTAAGTAAAGTTCAGATGTAAAGATATTTTTACTTCAACCCCTCTCTAAAACATACAAAGAGGCTGGTCCTACAACAAACTACTTTGTTCCTTTAAGGGTTTGCTGTGGGTTTAAGACCTGATGTCAACCACAGAGAAAAGTTCTCCAGAAGTACCAGAGAGTACAAAAGATGGACACCCGAAAGAGTAATCTTTGTTATTTCATTCCCATCAGCCTGCACCCCTATGTGAACAGATATTAGTGTCTGCTCTATCCCTTTTCTCCCTCTTCCTGCTCAGTTATTATCTCTTGTTTGGTATCTTGAGGGAGGCTTTCGGCCTTGAGCTGCCAGGTTCATTTTTTCTGTGCAATTCAGGCCTGTTTAGGAGAGGGGTGGGAAAGCATAGAAGCATGGGGAGGGGGGGAACATTAAAGCATGGGTTTAGGACTGGTTGAGGGAAGGTTTTGGAAGGTTTTGGCCTAATGAGATTGTGGTAAGCCCAGGTTCAGCGGAGGGGGCCGAGGCTGAATATGAATTCACGTTTGTATCCCTGTACGTATTTGTGAATAGCATTTCCATTTAAACTTCCAATTCAGTGTGGAGCATTTTAATTTTACTCCTTTGGGAAGTGGTAAAATAGCTTTCTGTCCACTCAAAACCAAGACAGGGTTTTGATTTGTGAGGACGTGACAAATCATTCAAGGTGCAATAGCTGAGTGTTACGCCTACGCTCGCTCAAAGCGTGCTGCTACTGTTCCTCTAGCTTTCTCTTTGCTCTCCACAGTACACCTCTCTCTCAGTCTCCCTTTGTATGAAGACAGTCCTGACAAGATAACACAGATCTCTTGCAATACAGAGTATTGAATAACTTCCTCAAGCATGGTCATGACCTGATATCCAAGGCCAACCCTGTGCAGCAGAGGAGATCATCCTGAGATCCAAAAATTCCCTTGGAGTAAATAGTAACAGACCAGAGCAAAGGGAAAGTGGGAAGAAAAAGGTTAGGGAAGAATAGAGAAACAGAGAGAGAGAAAGGGAGAAAGGGAGGGAAGGAAGAAGGAAGGGAGAGGAGAATTACCACCACCAGCAGAAATTATCTAATTTTGGCAGGCCATAAGCTCATAAGGGTTACCAAAGGCATCATCCTGTATATTCAGACCAGGTAGGTTTGACACAATAGAGTCAAAAGCATCTTTATCTTAATTTCTTCAGAAAGCACAGACTATCAAGACTAGCATTTACAAAGGTTGAGAACCCAAACATTTCTTTTGTCTACTGTCTGAAAATTCCCTTTAAAGTTTTGATGCTTGTTTTTATGTTTATTTTCTTATGAAAGGTAGATTTTACTGAAAAGTTTGAAAGTAAGTATATCCATCTGTTCTTTAAGTTATGCAAGGTTGGAAAATGAAGAAGAAGAAAAGAAAACTCCCAGCATTTAGTCTTTCTCTGCTCAGTTAGGAATGCCTGCTCCATTAGATTGTGATATGGATAGAGGAATGGAGTGCACCCTCAGCAAGTTTGCAGATGACACCAAGCTGTGTGGCACAGTCGACTTGCTAGAGGGCAGGGATGCCATCCAGAGGGACCTGGACAGGCTGGAGAGTTGGGCCCAGGCCAACCTGATGAAATTCAATAAGGCCAAGTGTAAGGTCCTGCACCTGGGTAGGCACAATCCCAAGCACAAATCCAGGCTGGGTGGTGAATGGCTGAAGAGCAGCCCTGAGGAAAAGGACCTTGGAGTCTGGGTTGATGAAAAGCTCAACATGAGTCTGCAGTGTGCACATGCAGCCCAGACAGCCACTGAGTCCTAGGCTGCATCAAGAGCAGCGTGGCCAGCAGGGCAAGGGAGG
>VWZE01006227.1:63133-73133 GCA_013396675.1 Eubucco bourcierii | reverse complement strand
ATTAGAAGACCTTGTCAATAGTCCCTCCCCAGCCTTCCTGTAGGCCCCCTTCAGACACTGAAAGGCTACTATCAGGTCCCCTCGAAGCCTTCTCTTCTCCAGGCTGCAGAGCCCCAACTCTCTCAGCCTGTCCTCATAGGAGAGCTGCTCCAGCCCTCTGAGCATCTTTGTGGCCCTCCTCTGGACCCGCTCCAACACTTCCATGTCCTTCCTGTGCTGAGGGCTCCAGAACTGCACACAGTACTCCAGGTGGGGTCTGATAAGAGCAGAGTAAAGGGGCAGAATCCCCTCCCTTGCCCTGCTGACCATGCTGCTCTTGATGCAGCCTAGCACTCGGTTGCTGTCTGGGCTGCATGTGCACACTGCAGACTCATGTTGAGCTTTTCGTCAACCCAGACTCCAAGGTCCTTTTCCTCAGGGTTGCTCTCCAGCCATTCACCACCCAGCCTGGATTTGTGCTTGGGATTGTGCCTACCCAGAACCTTGATGCAGAACCTTGTAATATCACTACAGCAAGCAGCAGCATCAGGAAGGATACCAAGTTTTCCTTTGGATTTGTGTCTTGGAAGGCGGACATATCTGCAGTGATCCAAAACATTCACAGGCAGCGTGTGACAACATAAGCTAGCTGTGTTCAGTGTTGTCACAGCAAGCTACCTTCACTGCCTTTCTAATATTTTCACAAGGAAGTAGACTTGAATGAAAAATTTGCAATGTGCTAAATATTTTCTAGTATGAATGTATGAGAAAATGTCCAGAAAAAAAATAAATCTAAACACACAAAGGAATGACACACATATATTTATGGTTTTAAGAAAGTAATTTGTCATCTCCTTCCAAGGAGCTGAATGTCACCACCTTGGCCCAGTTCCCCAAGCAGTAAACTGACCACTCAGCCAAAGGCATTGCCAGCAAACCAAAGAGTGTTCAACAGCTTTTAGAAAAAAAATTGCAAATCTTTTCTTAAAAAAAAAAAAAACAAAAAAACAAAAACCAGCCAACATCACCCCACCATGGCAAAAATGACATTCATAAAACTGACATCTCTTTCACTGAATTATGTGTCATGGAAAAAAAAAAATCCTTAACCAGAAACTCTGAAATTTTGCCTCAAGCTGAATACTTGCAAGATTTAATTATATCCACAAGACACTTGATTACAATCGGTGATGTCATTCTTCAGGCACTCAAACACTGCAATAACAGGTGGGAGCATTCACATGCAGAATGGATAAACACTGAGAAAGAGAGTCCCAAACATATCACCTTGTGCAGCAGAATATGACAGATAGCTTTGAGTTGCCTTGAGGTGGAGAGAAGGCTGCCACAAGCAAGAGGGGGGTGTGTGTGTCTGTGTGTATTTATATGTCCTAAGAATGGCCTGCACTGTTAGGTAGTTGGTGGCACTCAACTGAAGCACAAAACTCCAAGAGAGCGAAGCACTCATTAAACTGTAACAGGCACAGGATGCCAAGGGAACAGGATAAATAAAAGCTTAACCTCAGGAGACTGAATCTCTCTCCAAGACGTTCAAGAAACTTGGAAAAATCCTACTGACCTACTGTCAACACTTCTGATTGGTAGTTTTCCACAATGTTGCTATAGTTCTGATTAGGAACATCTCAGAATCTGAATCACATTTGACAACTGCTTCTGCAGTCAAACAGCATGTGCAGACAGAAGCAAATACCTTTGCCATCACTGAAGGGTGTCACAACACTGCATGTTCTCAGTACTACCACTGTTTCGTTTCATGGACCTCAGTTCTTAAACTCTTCATAGCCCATTTCCTTCCCACACTGATTTATGGAGACTCAATTTGAGGTTCTATTTGAAACTGAGCAAGTTGCCTTTCACTGATTCTTTTGAACTTCCTTTGCTTGCCTCTATCAATTTAGAGATCAGCAAAAGCTCTTGTGGAGTACAAACAAATTAAAAGAACCACAGGATCAGTGTGATTGGAAGAGACCTCAAAGAACATTCAGTCCAACCCTTGACCCAGCACTAAAAGGGCAACACTAAACCATGTCCCTAAGCACCAGGTCCACACACTGCTTCAGCACTGCCAGGGCAGATCATTCTAATGTTTGATAACACTTTCTGTGAAGAAATATTTCCTAATATCCAGCCTAAACCTCCCCTGGTGCAGCTTGTAACAATTTCCTCTAGTCCTGCTGCTTGTCACCGAGAAGAGGTTGGCCCCCTTCAGGTAGCTGTAGAGTCATGATGTCTCCCCTCAGCCACCTCCAGACTAAACAACCCCAACTTCCTCAGATGCTCCTCAAAGGTCATATACCCCAGGCCCTTCACCAGTCTTGTTGCCCTTCTCTGGACATACTCCAGTACCTCAATGTCCTCCCTACGGTGCGGGCCCCGAAACTGAACTGCCGTGGGTTTAAAGAGCTGACAGAGTAAAGCTCTCAAATGAATTGGAGAAAAAAACAGAATTGTATTTGGAGTGTTACAGACAGAAATTACAGAGCAGATACACAAGTCATTAGTGAACCCCCTGAATTTTCCCCCAACCCAAAACTAAATCTACAATCCCCAGTGCTCCAGTCCTCCCCCGCCGCCCCCGCCACTGCCATCCTCCAGAGGCCTAAGCACAGCCTCTGGAGGCCCCAAACAAGGCCTATCCTTACATGTTTGTCCTGATAAGGGAGCTCCTGCCTGGCGCAAGGCTGGAGGGGGAGGAAAGGAGAGCAAACTGGCCTTGCCGTGAGCTTATGAAGAGATAGCAGAATTATGGGATTGAATAACAATCTTCCAGTCCCCAGAGGACTCTTTTTAACCTTATAGTTCCCAGCCTGGGAACTATAATACTAAAGGTGCAGCCTCACCAGTCCAGAGTGGATGAGCACTTCCCTGTTCCTGCTGGCCACAGTGTATCTTATTCAATCTAGGTTGCCACTGGCTTTCTTGCCCACCTGGGCACACCACTGACTCATGTTCAGTCAGCTATCAACCAATATCCCAGATCCTTCTCCAAGCTGCAGCTTTCCAACCAGACATCCCCAGGTCTGCAGCTTACCATGGGGTTGTTGTGACCCAGGTACATGATCTGGCACTTGGCCTTGTTGAACTTCATACAATTAGCCTTAGCCCATTGGTCTAACCTGTCCAGATCCCATTGCAAAGCTTCCCTACCCTCTAGCAGATCGATACAGCCACCCAGCTTGGCATCACCTGCAAACATAGTGAGGGTGCTCTCAATCCCCTCATCCAGATCATTAATCAAGATACTAAAGTGGACAGTTTCCAGTACTGATTGCGAGACATATTTTAGCTACAACCCTGCCCTCTGCTTAGCATGTAAGTTAGTTTTGCAGTTACATTATCTTGCCAAACTTACGACTTACTTGCCTGTTTTAAACTTGCAAACAGAAAATGCAGACTGGATCAGGCTGTGCTCACTACACCTGGTTTTGCAACTGCAGAGAACTGACAGTAAAATTACAAGCCTCTAAAAATAGCAGATGATAGCATTGACAACAGTGAAATCTGAGCGGTGCGACACGGACTGCAATGAATTAAACAAATTAAAAATTTGTAGGTATGCCTGGAGTGTTCCCAAACAGACACAATCCCTCAGACCATATGGGTTGTTAAAAGCCCTCTGGCATGTGTGCCTAAAAGCTTGGCGCTTTTAATTTTGAGCCATTGCCAACTTGCAACTTACATTTGCTCTCCTGCTGCATCTGTGACATCTGGTTGCTCTGCCGTCTCTCTCTGGCGAGGTAGTTGTTTGGCCTGGTTATTTACTGCTCCATCCTCTGTGCAAGGTAGGATTTGTGCCTTCCTGCCCAATGAATAGTGTTAATCCTTTTTGCCTTGTTTCAGCAGTTCCACTGGGACCATTATCACCATCTCGGGGCTGCTGTTCTCTCTCCCCACACTGTGTTTTCTGGCAAAGGCTTACAGTGCTCTTTGCCCCCATCACACATAAAGATACTTGTTCTCTGTCTCATCCCCAAGGGGCTCAGCCAAAGCAGAGGGAAAAAACACCCTTTTCACACTCTTTCAAGTAACTCTCATCTTCCAACAAATTGCATTTTTTTCACATTGCTGGTAGCTGCTCTCTAAACTAATTGCAACCTTGAGGTCTTTCCCAGCATCTTTCCTATCAAGAACTCACAAAGAAACCTTGAAGTGGGGAAGACAGAGTACAGGGATGGGAAAAAAGGGGCACTACTACTGGAACTGAACAAGATAAAATTTCTCTGTGGCAAAACCAAAGAACTATAAAATTCAAGGCTGCTTTTTCAGAAACCAAAGGTCACAAAACACCCAGACCTGGAGATCACATAGAGATGGGGAAACCAACTCTATGCAAAAGATACTGGAGAGAGAAACATGAAGGTGGTTTCCAAGACTGCAGGATCACCATTCTGTTAAGCAGAAAGCAAAAATTAAGCAGGACAAGATATGTGGAGGTGGATGGAATGATTGCACTTAACACAGAGAGAATGTGATGCTCACTTAGAGATGACAGTGGGAAAGAGCTGAATTGTAGGGGTTAACTTCTAAATGTGACTTGCAAAATGTGGCTGTTTCACTTCAACAGTGATGTCACTAACAGGCTAAGTTGCAGTTTTAAAGATTTTCATGCTGTTAATCCCAGTTTTCCATTGCATGGCTCTTGGCTGAAATTTCTTTTGTCTGGTTCATTACACTGATTTTTGGCCTAGAACTCCTGTAGTTGACTCACAGGTCACTGAGGTTTAAAATAAATAGGAAAAAAAACAGAGAAGGGATATATGACATCACTGGTGATTACAAGGTTCTTGGTGTGTGCTGAGAAAATATTTAGGTCAGAGTAAACTGGAAACAGAAAAATGGGTTTTCATACTTAGGTCAACTTGGAAAACAGTTCTGTACAGAAAGCAGAGTTAAATACAACAGATTTTTTTGACTCAAACCACCCACTTCTTGCAGAAACAGTATTTAGTTTTAGGTATTTGTGGATTAAATTTGTAATAGGTCTTTTATCTACCCCACTACAAAAGGGCAGTGACTTGCTCACTTGTCTTGTCCCTACCCAGCATCTTTGTCTTGCTCAGCAAAGCCAGTCTGAGTCCACAAACTTTTCTTGCCTTAGCAATAAAATAAAATACGTGAACTCACTCAAAGCACATACACTCACAAATAATGATTAGACCTTGGTCTTTGGAGGATGTTCATGGTTGAAAAAAGAACCCTCTGCTACTGCATTTGGCCTATAAAGGATTACTCTTTTATTAGCGTGGCTGAGGGATTAGTAGAAGAGTTTGTCTAATGAATGCAGCTACTATATTTGAGTACATGCCTGAATAAGTTACTTGTCAATTGAAACCTATCTATTTATAAGTACTTCTGAATGATGTAAAAGTGATCTGTACTGCAGTATTGCAATGGCCTTTGCATAGCAGTAAATATTTTATTGCCATTTGCACTATGAAATTCACTTCATTAGCCAGTTTTATTTCCAAAATCTATCATGTCAAATGTACAGGATGGACTTTCTTACAACTCCTTAGCTTGAAAGAGAAAAAAAAAAAAAAAGAAAGAAAGAGAAATGTTACTAGTTTAGCAGTTGTCAGTGGGGAATAGGTGTGTCTTTTATATGCACTTGTGTATAAAAAAAATCTTCAGAAATGCAAATTAACACTTATTAAAGTAAGTGCTATCCATGTACGTCTTAATTTAAGGTAGCTACAACAATTTTGTGATAAAATAGTTTCTAATATTCCCCTCTGTTCGCTCTTCAGCCATAATACAAAGTCAATGTCAGTACTATCTGAATTTAAAAGGCTTCAAAGATGGATGCAACCACAGTTTCTTATGGCAGGTATCAGTGGAAACCTGTTAAGTGGATAAAATAATAAAACCAACGTATCTTAAAATATAGAATCATAGAATGGTAAGGTTGGAAGGGACCTCAAGGATCATCTAGTTCCAACCCCCTGCCATAGGCAGGGACACCTCCCACTAGTACAGCTCACTCAAAGCCTCATCCAACCTGGCCTTGAACACATCCAGGGAGGGAACAGCCACAACCTCCCTGGGCAACCTGTGCCAGTGCCTCACCACCCTCACTGCAAGAACTTCCTCCTAACATCCAGTCTAAATCTCCCCTCTGCCAGTTTAAACCCATTGCCCCTTGTCCTGCCATTGCAAGACCTTGGCAACAGTCCCTCCCCAGCCTTCCTGTAGGCACCCTTCAGATAGTGAAAGGTTGCTACAAGGTCTCCTGGAAGCCTTCTCTTCTCCAAGCTGAAAAGCCCCAACTCTCTCAGCCTGTCCTCATAGCAGAGCTGCTCCAGCCCTCTGATCATCTTTGCGGTCCTCCTCTGGACCCGCTCCAACACTTCCATGTCCTTCCTGTGCTGAGGGTTCCAGAACTGCACACAGTATATATATATTTGTTTTTATATTTATAAACTTAGCTAGTAGAGCAGTGCAGTAGTTTGAGGCCATGAGCTACCCAGGGCTGGAGGACAGAAATGACTCTTACTTGTTTAGCAGAGTAAGACTGAAGATACTGACACTGATGGTTAGTTTAAAGAGAGATCCTATTTACTAATGCACACATGTAAAAGGCAGTCAGGTAGAATGAATACATCCACAAGCTAAGCCAAGTCTATCAGACTAAATCCATCTAGAATCCTCCACCCCTTTCATCCTCAGCAGTCCTGGGAGTAGGCCATAACTGCCTGTAGTAGAAAGAGTAATTAATTACTGCGAGATGATATTTTATTTCCCTCCCTGGAGGTGTTTGAGGTCAGATTGGATGAGGCCTTGAGTGAGATGTATTAGTGGGAGGTGTCCCTGCCTGTGGCAGGCGGTTGGAGCTAGGTGATCCTTGAGGTCCCTTCCAACCTTACCATTCTATGATTCTATGATACAAATATTAATAGAATTTATTAATATTAAATATTCAGAACTTGCAGCACTCCGACCACCAAAATAATAACAGTAACAGGTTCTTGCATTGTTATGAAAACTACATACAGGTTATAATAAGATCTAAAAATAACTATTAAATATATATATTAATTGAACTCAAGTAAAATGTAAGAGAAAGCTTTGCGGTCACTGTGCCGCTTGTGGTCAGTACTCTGCTTGCTCACTGGATGGACGCAAGGAGCAACTTTCTGCTTATGACAGAAGGCAATTAAAGATTATTAGAGGCTTTTGGTATTTACTCACAAAAATATTATCTGACAGTACCCAAAGCTCGTGGTGGGGTTGCTGTCGGTAGCTGTTAAGAGGCTTTAGAGTTTCCCCAGGCTTCTGGGCGCTGGAGAAAGGAGACAGACAATCTCTGACCTGTTCCTGGCTTTCTGGATGATTTGTGTTCCCTCCAGGGCTTCCCCCTGGGCAGAAGGTTTTCAGGTGCAGGCAGATATCTTGCGGTGTGCAGTCTGGGCACGGTGTCACGCTGGCTATGCAGGCCGAATGCCTGGCAGGTATCAGAGCCTCAGCTCAGGATCAAGGAGGCAGCGGGCAGGGATGCAATAGCAGCCACACCTTGTAATGACAAAGTGCATGCACTGCTCCCTGCTGATCTCCTTTTATCCAATACAGCCTGGGACTAATGGGCCTTTGGCCACAGGATAGCCAATCAAGTGGCAGTTAGCCAAGATGTGACCATACTGTGTGAAGCCATAGGCTTGCTTTACCCTTTTTTGGTCAGAACACAGCCTTGCACAAGGCAACCCTGTGCACCTTGCTTACCGCAGTTGCTGAGCAGGCCACAGACACCAGACTTAGTGGCTCCAGACTTTTTGTCCTTTTTCCTGTGGTTGCTCTCCCCAAAACAGGAGGGAGAGCAGCAAAATGTGTCTGGGCAAGTCAGGACATGTACAAACCTAATTTGGCCTGCTTAGGCCTACCACAACACTGCCCCTTCCACCTCTCCGCCTTAGGCCTACAAGCTCAAAATTCGTTGCCAGCGAGAAGCTGCCTCCCACACACAAACCAGGAGATAGAGACACGCATGCTCTTCCCAGGGAGAGATGTGTAGGGAGGAGAGAAGGGACTAAGAGCAGTATCAGCCAGTGTGCTGGTTTGAGGCTAATTGGAATATTTTAATAGAGAAAATTTCACTATAGGCTGTGAAAGGAAAACATCATGATGTCTACTTCACTCATAGGCTTGCTGAGATGTTTGGGTAAAAGAATTCAAAACGTTAGATAAGTCAGTCTCAGTCTGTCTCTCTGGGGGCACAGTGTCTCGGGTGGTCTAGCTTCTGGCTCCTCTTTTCCGATTAATCTTCACTAACCACTTTTTTTCTAACCCCTCTGACCAATCCTCCAAACTCACCTCTCTGAGTGTGCCACTTAGCGTGGTGGAAGGAACATTGTGGATGATGTGACATGGAACTCATTAACTGGCATTTATTTGGGATGATGTGAGTAAGTGTGGTTCCACCAGCCCTAACAGCAGTCGCTTCTGTCATATATATATATACACGAGCAGAAGAATGGGAGCATCTCCAGTAAATTCACTCAGCATGAGTTTTAATGCTTCCTCCCTTTCTGGACCATTTCAATGCAGAAGTGTTTTGGAGCCAGCTCTCCATCACTAGCAGGTATACCCATTGTTAGGATCATAGAATCATAGAATCATAGAATGGTAAGGTTGGAAGGGACCTCAAGGATCATCTAGTTCCAACCCCCTGCCATAGGCAGGGACACCTCCCACTAGTACAGCTCACTCAAGAGCTCATCCAATCTGGCCTTGAACACATCCAGGGAGGGAGCAGCCACAACCTCCCTGGGCAACCTGTTCCAGTGCCTCACCACCCTCACTGTAAAGAACTTCCTCCTAACATCCAGTCTAAATCTCCCCTCTGCCAGTTTAAGCCCATTGCCCCTTGTCCTGTCATTGCAGGACCTTGTAAATAATCCTTCCCCAGCCTTCCTGTAGGCCCCCTTCAGATACTGGAAGGCTACTATCAGGTCCCCTCGAAGCCTTCTCTTCTCCAGGCTGAAGAGCCCCAACTCTCTCAGCCTGTCCTCATAGGAGAGCTGCTCCAGCCCTCTGATCATCTTTGTGGCCCTCCTCTGGACCCGCTCCAACACTTGGATAATTAACTTCTGTGAAATCTTATGTTAAAGTATTGTCAGCAAGGTATTACTCTCTATTCCAAGAAGCTTTACAAGGATACAAAGCCTTACAAAGACACCAAAATATTTTTTTTTTACCTGTCACACAGCAAAATTACACACTTTTACTGTTGCTTCAAATCCAATTAATTGTTTGGTTTCCTCTTCTGACTTTCTCTTCAAGGAGAGTGCTCTTGGCATTTTGCAACAGTGTAGTTTTAATGAGCATACCACAGATGGTGCATACCCAGAATATTGATAACTGCATTTTTGGAGACTGCATCTTTATACAGAAGAAAAAGCCAAAATCATGATGAATGAGGAAACTATTTTGCTTAGATTTCTAGAAAACCCTAAAACAAATTCCTATTTTAAAAAGGGTTACAGCAAATATGCTCAAACATGAAACAATACAAAATATTTTAGATGGAAATAACTCATTCAGGTCTAGTCAGATGTATTTTGAATTAGACTTTGATTGTATCACATGAAGACTTTTTACTCTCGGCACCCCATTCCTCCTCCTTTGTAAGCAACTAACACCATATTAATGGCAGAAAATGCCCAGACACCTTAACAAGTCACCTCCCAGCCCGACCCAGCCCTCCCCTGCAGACCCCAGTGCTCCATGGAACCAAGTGCCACGTCCAAACCTGCGTTGAACACCTCCAGGGATGGTGACTCCACCACCTCCCTGGGCAGCCCATTCCAGTAGCCAATGACTCAGTCAAGAACTTTCTCCTCACCTCCAGACTAAACTTCCCCTGGTGCAGCTTGAGACTGTGTCCTCTTGTTCTGCTGCTGGTTGCCTGAGGCAAGAAAGCAACCTCCCCCTGGCTACAACCACCCTTCAGGTAGTTGTAGACAGCAAGAAGGTCTCCCCTGAGCCTCCTCTTCTCCAGGCTAAACAA
>VWZE01006227.1:32365-45023 GCA_013396675.1 Eubucco bourcierii | reverse complement strand
CACCCTTCAGGTAGATGTAGACAGCAAGAAGGTCTCCCCTGAGCCTCCTCCTCTCCAGTCTAAACAATCCCAGTTCCCTCAGCCTCTCTTCACAGGGCTTGTGCTCGAGGCCTCGCACCAGCCTCATAAGTGTAGTATGAGCTGACATAGGTTCAAATATACAGTTTGCTTGAAATAGATGTATCTTTTTAACCTCACAATCAGATTAGTTTCCAGCTTTAAAATGAATGTTTTGTGCTGGTTGTACATTGCTACATCATGAATACTTTTAACAAGAAAAAAAGTGTAGAGTGAGAGGCTGATACAAGTTAAGCTTATGAAACTCAATTTCCTGTAAAATATGTTATCACTGTCCAACCTGGGAGAAATAACTGAAGGGATAAAAATTACAAATATAAGGTAACCACAGTATAAGAATAAAAAAGTCAGTGTAAAAAAAAAAAAAAAAAAAAGAGGAAATCCCCATTATTTACTTTGGAAGCATAATTGTCTAATCCTTTTCAGTACTTACTTCTGTTTTAATCTGATATAAGCAGTTGATAAATTGTTCCAGGCCTCAGCATTCTGTAATGATAGAAGGAGATCATCTGAAAAGAATTACTCACTTCTGTTATGCTTACTTGACAAAAATATGTAGAAGAAACTACTGTGCAATAGAACTGATTTTGCTTATCACATATGTTAAGACTGAAGGGGGCCTACAGGAAGGCTGGGGAGGGATTATTTACAAGCTCTTGCAACGACAGGACAAGGGGTAATGGGTTTAAACTAGTAGAGAGGAGATTGAGACTGGATGTTAGAAGGAAGTTCTTTCCAGTAAGGGTGGTGAGGCACTGGAACAGGTTGCCCAGGGAGGTTGTGGCTGCTCCCTCCCTGGAAGTGTTCAAGGCCAGATTGGATGAGGCCTTGAGTGAGCTGTACTAATGGGAGGTGTCCCTGCCTATGGCAGGGGGTTGGAACTAGATGATCCTTGAGGTCCCTTCCAACCTTACCATTCTATGATTCTATGATTTTCTAAAAAGCAGTGAATCAGTTGTGCCCTGCCACAGGCAGTCAAAATACTACACTGAAATAGAAAGAACTATATTAAAATAGAAATATATAAATAAATGTTATTGACTAGAGAAACAATCTGGTATATAGATATCAACTAACTGACTTCTGGTTGGAGTACACTAAGCCATCTCCTGCCTTCTGTTTAAACAGGTATTCTATTCTGGTTCTAACTGGGATGGCTTTAGATGTCAATGCTCCCAGCAGCTCAATACTTTTCACTAGCTACTGAAGCTACTTACCTGCACAGCTCTGTTAGTGGAAAAACCTGATCTCAATGTCCCATACTGCATCTCAGGCAAAACTAATATGGTTAGTTCCAATGGTGTTTATCAACTGTTTTAACCAAAAAGGATTATGGAGTGCTTAGCCAACCTACTCCCTGGTAAAACCAGAAGGGCCATGTACAGAGATGCTTTAGGCCCATTGTTTTCACACTGTTGTAAAACTGAAGCTGTCCCAGTGAATTCAAAGTGAAAACCAGTATGAATTTGAGGAACAGAACCTAGGTACTACAATGAAATATACTTTGGTAGTGAAGGCTGTCCTCCATCTTAAGGAGCATTTAAACGATGTTAGGAAACCTTTTGGAGGCTTAAATTAATGAAAAACCCTTCTGACATTGTGGCAGATCATTGTGTAAGGGTAGGTTTCATTTCCACAACAAAGAGTTGGCCCGGGGATCCTTTAGGCACAAAAGAAATGCCACTTCACCCACTGAGAAGTCAGATGCCTTGTTCACATGAATACAATCAAGTACAGACCCCAGAGACATAAATGAACTCAATTTTAGTATCTGTTTGTAAGTTAAACCTGTTGTACTTAGCAAAAAAAAATTAACCATACATACAGTAAAAATACCAGTTAAACAGAGAGATCTCTGTATGTACTCAATTTTTTTTTCCCCCCAAGTAAGTTTTTTCCATTATCTTTCATTACTCTCATTCTTTTCTCTTGGGGAAAAGGAGGAGTGATAGCTTTAATCAAATTGGTGGCATTAACTCTAAGCAAGAAACATGCTGGCCATTAGGCCATTTGACAAAAGTACTGACAGTGCATTCCCAAGAGGCAATCCAGTTGACACCTCCACTCTCTCAATGCACAGTTGCACTCAGCTGGCAGTATTGTACACGTTGGCCCCATGCATCCTGAAAAGCCATCTGACGAGCTCCATTCTCCCTGCTCATACACAGTTAGTTACAAATTTACCAGTCAAGCAACCACTTATTTGGTTTTTATCTCAGCAGAAACTGATTAGAGGACTAAGCATTTAATATTATTTTTTTGGATTTTATCTCTCTTTTCAGTACTCCTCACTGTTTATTCATTCCCTTTTCTCTGTTTTAGCAATGCATGCAAGCATAAAGGAATTTCTGCTCCAACATATTTTAACATTCATACACACATACTCGGACAAAGCATGGGCAAGTATTTTTACGATGCCTCATGACAAAAATATACTCTTCATGCACAAGTTTAACTTATTCAAAGGTCTAAGGTTTTAAAAAGTTTTTCATTATTGCTTTGCTTGTTTGTAATGAAAACATCCTTGTTGCTTTTAGATAAGCCATCTGAATCGCTTGTTGAAAAGTACATACATCGGGTTCCAACGTCACGCAGCGCTGAAATGCTTTGGCAGCACCTTCATAGCCTTCTAAAGCAATGTATGCACAGCCCAAGGAAAACCACACACCCAGCTGGAGAGACAAAAATGGATGGTTACACATATATATATATGTATGTATGTATACATATTCCTGCAGAGAAGAAATAATTTTGCTTGGATGCTCAAACATGCACTATTGCTGATTTTTACCCAATTTTCAACTACCTTAGTAGCACTGCACTCGAATAAACAGTATCCTGTGTGCAGAATATGGAGAATGTTTATGTTCAAAGTTTTAATACATATGGATTTTAAAAAGTGTTGACTATATGAAGACCATTTAACCATAACCATAGGAAGGACATGGAAGTGTTGGAGCGGGTCCAGAGGAGGACCACGAAGATGATCAGAGGGCTGAAGCAGTTCTGCTATGAGGACAGGCTGAGAGAGTTGGGGCTCTGCAGCCTGGAGAAGAGAAGGCTTAGAGGGGACCTGATAGTAGCCTTCCAGTATCTGAAGGGAGCCTACAGGAAGGCTGGGGAGGGACTATTTACAAGGTATTGCAATGACAGGACAAGGGGCAATGGGCTTAAACTGGCAGAAGGGAAGATTTAGACTGGATGTTAGGAGGTAGTTCTTTGCAGTGAGGGTGGTGAGACACTGGCACAGGTTGCCCAGGGAGGTTGTGGCTGCTCCCTCCCTGGAGGTGTTCAAGGTCAGGTTGGATGAGGTCTTGAGTGAGCTGTCCTAGTGGGAGGTGTCCCTGGCTATGGCAGGGGGTTGGAACTAGATGATCCTTGAGGTCCCTTCCAACCTTACCATTCTATGATTCTATGATAATACCACCTACTCTCAAGAGCACATGTTCATTTAGAGAAGAGTGATAGCTATTTAGGACTTGGCATATTTTGCTTTAACCTGTGAAAAAAACCCACGTACTAGATAATGTATTTCAAGGTAATCACATTTTACAAGAAACCAAAGATAAACACTTCAAAATTACAGCCTTTTCTACCTGCCAGATGATTGGTCTTCTGCAGTTTATAATGCTGTGCTTAGAGACAGAGATGTACTTAAATTATGCCTTGCACAGAGAGCAGAACTTTACCAGCTGAATAATCTTGCACTGTAAATCTTCAGCTATTACGACCACATACCCCTCATCCATACAGATTAAGCAACAGAGAGAAGAGTTTCCCTCTTAAGGAAGCTGTAGAGAGCAATGACCCTTAACATCCTTTTCTTCAAACTAGACAAACCCCAAGTCCTTAGCTCCTTCTCATAGGCCATTTCTTCCAGCCCTTTCACCAGCTCTGTTGTTCTCTTCCTTCTTAACTTGTGGAGGACAGCACTGTTCACAGTACTCAAGGTGAGGTTGCACCAAAGCTCCAAATACACATGGGTAATCACCTTTTTTTGACTGCCTGGTTATGCCAGAAATAGGCATAAATTACAGCTAATTAAATATGTACTTTTGTAGCTCTTCAATAGCAAGTTCCAGGTTTGCCACATGGTTACATCCTCAAAGATCTGCAAGTTAACCAGTGCTACATTTGAGAAAATACATTTCTGAATCACAGAGTTTAAATGCCAAGAATATTGACTGAGCATATTCTGACAGCATCATGCTGTTTGAATGTGCAGAGTCAAAAATCAAACAGAACATTTTATATGTGCTCCAAAATTATTCAAGTTAGTGCTATCAACTGCAAAAGGCTCAGCTGTTTCCCCATTCTAAGTGCCAAGGTCAGAAATATAAACAGATTTTCTTGCAAAAAAAAATTATGTACCAACAGGCAGGAAACTGAGAAGGGGAGGCAGAAGATCTGCATGGTTAAATGGAGAACTGCTGGACAAACTCAAGCAGAAGAAGAGAGTCCACTGATCACAGAAGCAGGGGCTGGCCACTTGGGAGGAGTATAAGACTCTTATCAGAGGATGTAGGGAGGCATCTAGGAAAGTTAAGGTCTTCTTGGAATTAAACCTTGCAAGGGAAGTCAAGGACAAGGGAAAGGGCTTCTTCAAATACACTGCAGGGAAAACTAAGACTAGAGGCAATGTAGGCCCTCTGCGAAATGAGGTGGATGCCCTGGTGTCAGAGGACACAAAGGTGGCAGTGCTACTGAATGCCACCTTTGTCTCCATCTATACTGCTGGAGACTGGCCTCAGGAGCCCCAGACCCCTAAGGAAGTCAGGATAAAGGAGGAGTTTGTCTTGGTTGATGAGAACTGGGTTACGGAGCAGCTGAGCAACTTGGACATCCATAAATTCATGGGTCCTGATGGGATGTACCCACAGGTGGTTAAGGGAGCTGACAGAAGTCATTGCTAAGGCCATTCTCCACCATCTTTGCTAAATTGTGGGGAACAGGAGAGGTGCCTGAGGACTGGAGGAAAGTAAATGGTCATCCCAGTCTTCAAAAAGGGCAAGAAGAAGGATCCAGGTAATTATAGTTACACAGAAGGTTCCATGTGAACATAAGGAAAAACTTTTTCACTGTGAAGGTGACAAAGCACTGGAACAGGCAACTCATTTAGCAGGGAAGATGTTAAATTTAAGAGCTATTTAAAATGTAAAAGCAATGTTGAAAACCAAAAAGGGCAGCTAAAAGAATAACGGTTTGTAGAAGACTTGAAACATTTAAGGACAAGACATTTCAAGGCTTGCAGCAACTAAAAGGACTAGACAATTCTAACAGTTAAAAACAAAGGAGCTTTAAAAGCTAGTGGGCTAGACAAATGAGAAAGCTCTGAAAGAACAAGTCTGACAGGTTAATGAAAAACCACAGTAGCTATGTATAAAAAAAGGCAAACAAAAAACCCCAAACCCAACCAACCAAAAGAACCTAGTCCTTTGCCTTTGATCTACCATAGCACTGAAAACTAAGAACTACAGTGATGCTTTAATCATACATTTTGGGTACACTCCAAGAATGGACTTCAGCTATTTTTTTTTTGGTGGAAAGAATCCTAAGAATTCCTCTTCTATTGAGAAGGGCATGAAATCTGCTGATCCCACTGGCTGATGTAACAACTGTTCTGAGCAAAGTGACCAGCTGAAAGGCAGCGTAAGGAAAATTTTGTACAAAGATTTTAAAAAAAAATACTTTGGTCAAAGTGCCTTTTTTGGAAATGAAAAAAGTGCACTGGCTAAAGATTCAAATGTCACTACTGATTGGAAAAACACAACGAGCTGTAAATTTTTACCCTTTTCAAAACCGAAGGCAGTGACTAGCAAAGAAGATCATTTAGGCTTGCACTCTCTGTTAATTAAATCTTGCTATCAGGAATTTCCAGGCAAGTCTTTAATAATAATTCTAAATAATTAAGAAATGCTTTAAGGAAGTCCAAACAATTCTTTTATAGCAGTGGCAACATCATTCCAAAGTAACCTAATTATAGTATAGCTGAATACTTAAAAAAAAAAAGAAAAAACTCCAAATCATATATTGGACAAAACTCTTTTTGAATTTTAAAGCAATTTCTACTGTTTGCATATGGCAAATGCATCTAGAGTTTTTTGGAATCCAGTACAATATTCTTAGGGGTACAGCTATGTTAGTTTAGAAACAACCTATACCCTGCAGATCAAAACTAATCTTTGGAGTTAGTAACTGCAATACAATTTTAAGCACTCTAGTTGAGTGAAATCCTAGCTGAGTATCTTACCAATTACTCTTTTTGGCATAGTTTTTCTCTCTTAGAATGAATTTTCTTTTGAATGCAACACACCAGCAGAATTTACTATAGTTTTAAGTGAGCGTAGGGATGCTTCTAATAATTCACAACCTGAGAATCTAGCTTAACTCCAGTTTGAATTACTTCTACTACTGCAAGATGAATGAGAAGAATTGTTGAAAGCAACGTTCTCCTTGCATTGTTCAAAACTTCAAATTCAGTGAAGATGGGCAAGCTGACTTCTAAAGCGTGACACTTTGCCCAGATTGGAGAGAGATCACTTGTCTTGCTTCACACCCAATAAAATAGCCTGAGAAGTTATGAGCCAAAAAGTCTAGCAGAAAAGAAGATTCTTCTTTTCTTCTAAGCTGGGACATTGTGGTGGGGCACAATGAATGGTGTGTGAAACCATTCTGCTCCCCCCACCCCGTCCTGGTTCCAGGGGTTTGGAATGGGGAAGGAGGAGGCGTTAAGTACCTTACCCCACCACCGCAGGCTTGAACAGGGGAGAGCAAATCGCCCCAGCATATATATATGGCAATGGGGTACATGATCTTAGTGGGACTTTTAGGTGGGACTTTGAGAGGGAGTTTGAGGAGACTGCTACCTCAGGCTTTAAGAGAGACTGCTAGCCACAGACTGCTGGCGACAGACTGCCAGTCACGGACTGCTAGCAAGGGACTGCTAGCCACAGACTGCCAGCGTCGGACCGTCAGATCCTGCCTGCCTGTTGAAGCGACCTGGTTCTGCCATAATCGTGGGTACTCTGCGAGCAGCCTGAGCTTTACCCTGTGCTGCCCCACAATCTGCATTTCAAGGCACTGCCGCAGAAGACTGCCGACAAGGAGTCAAGGGACTACCTCTGAATTCCTACTCCACCGCTGTGAGTAGCGCAGATGTTCCCTGGGGCTCCAGGTTGCCTTTGTTCGTAAGCTTGGCAAAGCTATTTTTATAGCAAACCCTTCTCCAAGTTTTCTGATTTCTCTGATTTACTAAATTCCCTGGAAGCATCCTTGTGAAAGATTTTCCCAACTGAATTTCTGAACCCCATCTAACTAATTTTATACAGAGTTGTGGGCAGGGCTTTCTGGAAATAAAATAACTGTAGATTTTGTAATTCCTGCCTTGTGAATTCCCACAACCGAGTCAGACATGGTGAATAATGGTGCAGGCACAGAAAAGGTGCCCTGAACACTCTTATGTCTGTAAAATTCAAATGTGAAGTGACTGGTTACAGAGAACCACACACCGTTCAGCACAGATACTAACAAATCTGTAATTTAACAAGCTGCAGGTTTTGCTATGCAGACTTTCACCGCTGGAGAATGGACTGCATGAGCTCTTTGATCACTAGAATTGTCTCAATATAGCCTTGCAAGATGTTGACAGTGAAACTGCAAGAAAAATGCTTCTGTCATTTACTAGGCATGCACTATAGCAAGAAACTGAGTGGCAAGGCTACTGAAGACAAGCTTCAGATATATTTGTACTGCAAGACTTCAATGTCTTTGTGAATTCTGCAGAGTTTAATACTGTGGTTGGCTTGTACTGCAAAGATTCCCCTCAGAGATCTCAACAAAACCAACCAGTTTGTCAAAGAGTACTCAAAATTAAAAGAGTTGACAAAGAATAGTTTTACATCCATTAGATACTATAGAGAATCACTTGCTGCAGTCTAAAAATTCCTTCCTCCAAAAAAGTTTCAGATAAACACAAAAAAAAAAAAAAGGAAAGGAAAAGAAAAAATAAAGTTTGTACTAAGGAGTCCTTGTTTACTTGATAAATTATTCACAATTCTGGGAATAACTCCTTGTATTAAAGTCCTTACATCAAGAATCATCTTCCTCTCTGCTCTTTGTTCATAAGACATCCTGGAACAGGAAACAATGCATTTCTGTACAGAAATACAGAATACAGATAGACTTTAGATGACAATGATATGTCAATCCACACTATCCATTTGCTCAGTGTATTTGTTTGAAACAATTCATCTGAATCTTAAACAGAGCTTCCTGAACAGTAAGAGGAGGAAATGTTCTCTTTCCTAATGAACTGGTCTATTTTTCTTGGATTGACCTTCATTTTAAGCTTCCTTTCTTATCTTGTGTCCTATTTAGGACACAAGATAAGAAAGCATCTCAGCAAAATACTTCTCAGTTCTGAGCCCTGTAGTCCATCTTCTGCAGCCCTTTATTATCTGTGTGTGGGTCCTCCTGGTTTCAAGAGAGGTCCTGTCTGAGTAGGTAAGTTTAGAAGCATGGATTACATGAGTGGAAAGTGAAGTGGATTGGGTATTGACAACACAGGAGTTCAGAGTTGTAGTTACCAGGACAGGGTCTAGTGGAGGCCTGTAGCTAGTGGTGTTTGAATAAAAATATGCCATTGAAATACAGAAAAAACTTTGGGATAAATGATTTGAAAGGCTAAAGATCTTTAACATTTTTCTAAAGCAGATGTCCAGCTAGTTACATGGAACTCCAAACAGTAGTTCCTGCACTATTCCTTGGAGGGTAAGAAGGAGGAATAGCCTATTTTCAAATGGACCTGGAAATAGCCAAGAGCACTATTTTATCAACAACCACAAACCTATTTTATATTCTCAATGCCTTTTACAAGGTGGACCTTAATGGGATGAGATAAAGTGGCTGAGAAATCTAAAGAAGGTTAGAAAAAGTGCCTGCAGAACAGTTTGCAAGGGATCTTTTAAAATAACCAGCTTCATCAAGAGAACTTTTTTGCCTATGTTTTTCAGTTCTGGTACATCACTGTAATAAAAGCTAGTGTCATGGTGATTGTAATGCAATGTTTCTCAGCAACTCCAGGACAGATCAGGACACTTGAAAAGGATTTCTGTGAAATACAGAGATCAGAGTTTGCAACTCAAAGGCATCAAATACGGCAAAAGAATAGTTTCATTGAAATCTATACAGCATTCTTCTTTTAACTATTTTGCTTGACACTTGTTCATGATTTGATGATAACTATACATTTTCAAAGGCTTGATCTCTTTGAAGTAGAAGTGTACTAGCAAAGAGTTAGCTACGTGCAAAGACATGAAAGTAAAATGATGTCTTCATTTCATTATGGTACTGTTTTTAGCCCAGCTTTCAAGTACAGGGTGAAAAAATTTTCTAAGGAAAGTAGCAAGCTGTTAGGCAGTTGTGCACAGAATTGCCTTTTTTAAAAGTGCATCAGTGTTCCAAACTGAACACACCAACTAAAACAAAGCCACATGTATATCACTTCCCAACCTGCATAGGGTTGATCTGCACCGACCGTTCGAAGCACTCCACACACTCCCTGAATTCCTTGTTGCGGAGATGGAGGAGGCCTTTGGAGCGTTGGGCACGGGCGCTGCGGTGCCTTGAAAGCTCCCAGGCCTTGTCATAATATTGGTGGTCTTTAAGAACATCACCAAGTAAACAATATAATCCTGGTGTTTCCTTTTTCTCTAACTCCCGTCTGAGTATTTCTTCTGCCTGTTAAAGAACAAAGAGAAATCAATACATAATGGGACAACTTCTTCTCAGTTCATCACCTATTTCAACGCACCACTTTTAGCACCGTGAAGTCTTCAGATGAAGATTAAGAAGATGGGATAGTAAGAACACATTATTTTGATCCAACACAGTATCACAGACTGGAGGGAATCTGGTTCCAAACTGTTTTTAAAAAGCTCCAAACATTCTTCCATCAACATAATAAGGTGGGTTTTAGTTGAATGTAGCAAGAGAAATGTACTCATTAAAGCAAGAAGCTGTTTGCTCCTCATTTTATATCTTTGATGTGTATTCTGTCCTAAGAGCAAATATCAGTCCTTAATATTGGACCTGCACCTACTTCATAGCAAAGCAGTACCAGCACCATTAAGGTATGTGCAATCCTAATAGTTTATCATTTCTATATCCTAGTAACTACTCCTACAACAACTGTCATTGTTTTTCACTAGTTACTGTTTTCTGAAAATAGTTATTTCCCTTGTATTAAACCTGAAGACACACCCACTTCCATACTGTAGGTTTTTGAAATGCTACTCTTCCATATGAGACGCAGAAGTTATAAATTTATCTAAACGTTAGAGATAAAATATATTCAGGATATATCATAGAACGGTAAGGTTGGAAGGGACCTCAAGGATCATCTAGTTCCAACCCCCTGCCAGAGGAAGGGACACCTCCCACTAGTACAGCTCACTCAAGGCCTCCTCCAACCTGGCCTTGGACACCTCCAGGGAGGGAGCAACCACAACCTCCCTGGGCAACCTGTGCCAGTGCTTCATCACCCTCACTCCTAAGAACTTCCTCCTAACATCCAGTCTAAATCTCCCCTCTACTAGTTTAAACCCACTACCCCTTGTCCTGTCGTTGCAAGACCTTGTAAATAATCCCTCCCCAACCTTCCTGTAGGCCCCCTTCAGATACTGGAAGGCTACTATCAGGTCCCCTCGAAGCCTTCTCTTCTCCAGGCTGAAGAGCCCCAACTCCCTCAGCCTGTCCTCACAGCAGAGCTGCTGCAGCCCTCTGATCATCTTTGTGCCCTCCTCTGGACCCGCTCCAACACTTCCATGTCCTTCCTGTGCTGAGGGCTCCAGAACTGCACACAGGACTCCAGGTGGGATCTGACAAGAGAAGAATAAAGGGGCAGAATCCCCTCCCTTGCCCTGCTGGCCACACTGCTCTTGATGCAGTCCAGCACTCGGTTGCTGTCTGAGCTGCATGTGCACACTGCAGGCTCATGTTGAGCTTTTCATTAACCCAGACCCCCAGGTCCTTTTCCTCAGGACTGCTCTCAGCCATTCACCACCCAGCCTGGATTTGTGCTTGGGATTGTGCCTACCCAGGTGCAGGACCTTACACTTGGCCTTCTTGAATTTCATGAGGTTGGTCTGGGCCCACCTCTGCAGCCTGTCCAGGTCCCTCTGGATGGATCCCTGCCCTCTAGCAAGTTGACTGTGCCACACAGCTTGGTGTTATCTGCAAACTTCCTGAGGGTGCACTCCATTCCTCCGTCCATATATATACATCATTATGGAAAAGAAGACCAAGCCAGGTCTCCCAGACATCTATTTTGGGCTCTAATGAAACTTCAAAAGCTCTTTATCTCAGGGTCACTATCTTGCTTTAACAATAAAACCACTGTTTCCCTTTAACCAAGTAATAGATTGCTTTCTGTGGCTTTCTGAAAAGTTAAATACACTGGGACAAATGATCTCTTGTTCAGAAAGAAC
This sequence comes from Eubucco bourcierii, assembly GCA_013396675.1. NCBI lineage: Eukaryota > Metazoa > Chordata > Aves > Piciformes > Ramphastidae > Eubucco > Eubucco bourcierii. The sequence continues at coordinate 33,459 of VWZE01006227.1, read as the reverse complement.
TCTTACCTCGGGCCCCCTGCTGCAAAAATGAAATATGCATAATTCATCTCCCTATAACCTTTGTAACAGAAAAGAGGTATTTGAGCCCTCAGAACCAAGATCCAACCGAGTCTGCCACAGAATTGGGATTTGACAATATTTTTCTAGCATAGCTAGATTATCTATGAGGAAAGCTGCACTCAAATGATTTATTAGGCATTTATTAAATGTGTTTCTCCATTTAAATTATTTTTGTTTTTCTCCTTTTTAGGAAAACTCTTTTCTTTGCTCTTCAGGTGATCCCTAAATAATCAAAGTCTCTTATTCCTCTTCCTCCAGTCAGTAAAATTCAATCTCTGAAAATCGCCTCTAGAGAAATGACTTTGTTTTGAAATATTTTCTGCATAGTAATTTTAATACTTAATTCTTAGTATAAATTTTGTGAAATAAAATAACAGTAAAGCTTACAAGTATTTGAGGTGCACAAATGTGAAGGAAGAAAGGCTGTGTTGTGTAGCTTTCTGAAGGGATATTAAACTAGGAAAACTGGGATCCCGTTAAGAAGAAAATTAGAGGCTGAAAATGAGAAAAATTGCTCAATGATAAATGGGTTTAAGTTCATAAAGAACAATTCTCTAAAGAAAGCCAAAGAAATTATTAATAAAAAATGTAGAATTATGCTAGTCAAAGCACTAGAAAACCTTGCCTAGCAAGGCACTTGCAGATGGTTTGGTTAAAGGGCAATTTATTTCTGCTTCCCTGTCTCCTTTACTTGCTATGACAAGCAGCTCTGCTGTGAGGACAGGCTGAGAGAGATGGGGCTCTGCAGCCTGGAGAAGAGAAGGCTTTGAGGAGACCTTAGAGTAGCCTTCCAGTATCTGAAGGGGGCTCCAGGAAGGTTGGGGAGGGACTATTGACAAGGTCTTGAAATGACAGGACAAGGGGCAATGGGTTTAAACTGGCAGAGGGGAGATTTAGACTGGATGTTAGGAGGAAGTTCTTTGCATTGAGGGTGGTGAGGCACTGGAACAGGTTGCCCAGGGAGGTTGTGGAGCACAGAATCACCCAACGTGAGCATGATTCTGTGCTCCACAACCTCCCTGGAGGTGTTGAGG
>VWZE01006227.1:0-17995 GCA_013396675.1 Eubucco bourcierii | reverse complement strand
TGGAAGGGACCTCAAGGATCATCTAGTTCCAACCCCCTGCCATAGGCAGGGACACCTCCCACTAGTACAGCTCACTCAAGGCCTCCTCCAACCTGACCTTGAACATCTCCAGGGAGGGAGCAGCCACAACCTCCCTGGGCAACCTGTGCCAGTGCCTCACCACCCTCACTGGAAAGAACTTCCTCCTGACATCCAGTCTAAATCTCCCCTCTGCCAGTTTAAGCCCATTGCCCCTTGTCCTGTCATTGCAAGACTATGTCAATAGTCCCTCCCCAGCCTTCCTGTAGGCCCCCTTCAGATACTGGAAGGCTACTATCAGGTCTCCTCGAAGCCTTCTCTTCTCCAGGCTGCAGAGCCCCAACTCTCTCAGCCTGTCCTCATAGGAGAGCTGCTCCAGCCCTCTGAGCATCCTCATGGCCCTCCTCTAGACCCGCTCCAACACTTCCATGTCCTTCCTGTGCTGAAGGTTCCAGAACTGCACACAATACTCCAAGTGGGGTCTGACAAGAGCAAAGTGGCAGAATCACCTCCCTTGCCCTGCTGGCCACACTTCTCTTGAGCACCACTATTAGAGCACCACTATTTCCATATTCTTTCCCTTTAAGTACTTTCAAAAGTAATAGCAGCCTCTAGTTTTTAATTTCCTGCAATGGTTGAAGCAGCACTAAATTACCTTCCAATGGGAGAATTTTTCAGAACAATGCTGGATCACTTTCAAAATACTCAAAAACACTTCTGTCAATAACATTTGTCTCATTGTTCTTGTGCTATTTCCCAGCAATTGTTTTTGTACATCTTAGCTTTATTTCAAGAAGAGGGGGGCCCTATCTACTACATGCATGACCATAAATTAGTCTTTCAAGACTGAATTAATCTTCTACACAGTTCACCGTGGCTCTGGAACTTCTCGAACTACAGTAACCTACATATTTAGTGCTTTTTCATCATTTATTTGGCAGGCTTTGCAGGGGAAGACCACAGAGACGTTCTTCAGAGAAAACTGTGGGAGGACAAACAGAACTGCTTGGTTTTCTTTAACTGATTTCATTTCTTACCTGTAATAAACTGGCCACCATTACTAAATTATAATTGCAAAACTATCATCCTCAGGGCATTTTACACTTCCTTTCTATGTATTTTTATTCTTGAAAACTATTAAAACCTGAAAAGAATGCGAAATTCATTTTGCTTATCTCCGCACAGCTCTAAAAAAACCCAACACATTTTATTGAGCAATTACTTTCCATGTATTTAGCAGACTAGGGCTCTAATCAACCAAAACTATGCATACATCCTTGTGTCATTGAAGATAAAGCACATTTGAGACAGAAAGAACTGTTATTTGAATGAACAGACTTCAATATTATTTCAGCCAGGAAACCATTCTGGCATTTTTTTGTTGTTGTTCAATTCCTCAGGTTGTTGTTGTTGCTCAGTTCCTCAGGTGAGTATGTTCTTGTCAGCCTCACCTCCATTCCTGGAAAGGTAATGGAGCAACTTATCCTCAGTACTGTCCTTAGGCTTTGTTCTGTTTTGTTGGCTTGTTGGGTTTTTTATTTGATTTTTACTTACAACTTTTTCTTTAAATGGTTAATTTTCTTCAGCTTCCTTTCATTATACATAGCCTTATTTCTATTTTTTTTAAAATCCAGGGGGATCCAATGTAACATAATTAAGACACCTTTAGCATAGAATTCCTTTTTTTTTCAATTTAAAGGTTAGAGAAGATTTCTAATGAAGAAGTTAACTTGGCAATGTTTTAAGACTTTTGTAGATGCAAATGTAAGTGCAATTAGCAAATAAACCAAATGTACATTATTTACACCAATTAAATAATATTATAGGTCCTGTAGGCAAAAAGATAACTGTCAAGATGTGTTTTGCAGTTTTGCACTTATAACTTGCTCCATTCTTACAGCTATTTTAGGAATGTGTAAGTTCTGATAATAGTGTTTTATTACAAGGCACTAAAATTAGCAGATCTCACTGTTTCTGTTTCAGGTGTCATTTTATACATCAAACAAAAACTCACACCTTCCTCTCTTATCAACTCCCAAGAATTTTCTCAGTTCTGGATAAAGGTTAAGTGTTGTGCTATGAAAGAAAAAATGCCTTTGCACCTGTGTGGCAGGCAGCTGCTGAAGGTTGGTTTACCACTTCCATATACAGTCATTCCATGTACTTTGTCAATGATTTTCACATCATGCAACCAACTGTCATTAAATCTCAGCCTCTAAACATATCCTGCTGGTACATTAACTTAGATCACTGAATTATAGCATAGGTTAAATATATTTTGTAACAGAACATCTTAATATTAATAGGATGTACCACTGTTTCCTCGTCTTGTTTTGTGTCATAACTGTGTTATCATCACTTGGGACATTTTAACTTTGCTGTTCTACAGGTATTGATTGCATCATCAGTAGAGATACTGCATGTAAAAAGTAAAGAGCATTTTTAAACATTCAGCATTAAATAATTCAGCTAAATTACAACTTCAAACGATGATTTGACAGCCTCTACTTTATAAAAATAGACTCCTCCCTTAGTTGTATTTCAGAAAGTAAGCATTTAGAAAAATTACAATTTTTTCACTGCCTACCTTTAGCAGGCCTTTCATCTCTGATATTGTAAAGTCTAATTCTCTGGTGTACCAATTCAAGTTGTTTCTCTTTTTGTACTTTACATGGCGGAAAATTGCAAAGGTACCATTTAGACACATTTCCCAGACCTTTTCTTTTGTGATACTTTGGTAATTATTTTTCACCCATCTGTTACTATCTTGTCTTCAGGCATACAAATCAATTCTTTACTTTGAACTTCTTCCCTAAGTATCTCCTATATGTCTTAGAAAGATAATCATCCAAAGTTATCATACAACATAATAACTTCAGGTTCTAAAATTATTCAGCAGGAAGCAACATCTACAATGGCTTCACCTATTCAGTGGCAGGAAAGAGGGAAAGCCAAAAATCTGCAAGGCGTCTATGACTCAAGAGTATCACAGTATCACTAAGGTTGGAAGAGACCTCAAAGATCATCAAGTCCAACCCATTACCACAGACCTCAAAACTAGACCATAGCACCAAGTGCCACGTCCAAACCCACCTTGAACACCTCCAGGGACGGTGACTCCACCACCTCCCTGGGCAGCCCATTCCAGTAGCCAATGACTCTCTCAGTCAACAACTTTCTCCTCACCTCCAGACTAAACTTCCCCTGGTACAGACTGAGACTGTGTCCTCTTGTTCTGGTGCTGGTTACCTGAGAGAAGAAAGCAACCTCCTCCTGGCTACAACCACCCTTCAGGTAGTTGTAGACAGCAAGAAGGTCTCCCCTGAGCCTCCTCTTCTCGAGGCTAAACAATCCCAGCTCNCTCAAGAAGGAGGATGTCCACATAACTGTCTAATCACATTGTTAACCACAGGCATGCAATACTAGGCGGAGTCGGCCTTCACAATGTAACCAATCATGAGCTCAGCTTTTGCAGTATGTATGAGCTCATTATGGACTGTATTTAAACCCCAAAGCGATGATCAATAAACGAGTTCAGTTGATGATCTGAAGGGTGTCAGCGTCTCCCTTCTCCGACATCAATGTCCTTCTTCAATTGAGGGGCCCAGAACTGGACTCAGGACTCAAGGTGTGGCCTAAGCAGTGCAGAGTACAGGGGGAGAATGACCTCCCTGCTCCTGCTGGCAACACTATTCCTGATGCAGGCCAGGATGCCATTATTTGCCTTCTTGGCCACCTGGGCACACTGCTGGCTCATGTTTAGGTGGGTGTCAATCAGCACCCCCAGATCCCTTTCTGTTTGGTTGCTCTCCAGCCACTCCAACCCCAGCCTGTAGCTCTGCATGGGGTTGCTGTGGCCAAAGTGCAGCACCTGGCACTTGGATTTGTTGAACGCCATCCCCTTGGACTCTCCCCATCTGTCCAGGCGGTCAAGGTCCTGCTGAAGAGCACTTGAAGCACTGGACTACAAACAAGACTTGATTTTTGCATAACTCCAGGTGAATTTTTCAGATGCAAGATGTTGTTGACAGTTGTAAAAGGAAGTATGCTGGGACAGAAGTTACTGATTAGGATACTGGAAGTGTGCATGTCTATATTTTTTCTAAAATGAGTCACATAGTGGATTCTTAATGTGAATGTTTATGTTCTATCAGGTCCTAAAAATGTGTATTTCACTTTGAAAAGAATACTAGCCAACTAAGAAACAACTGGTCACTCAGGCAGTGTCATTTTACTAAAAAAAAAAGCTCCAATTTCTTTATGAAAGTGTTTGTGCAGTTGGGTGGGGAAGGAAGGCACACAAAAGGAAATGAGTGCAACAATCCCAAATGAAATAGAAAGCATTTCAATACCAAAATTAGCACAAAAGAAGTCAAGGTCATGAATAGAAGATAACTGGATCATGAATGTCTGACGTAATATTTCCTTTTCATTTGAAACCCAGAGCCAAGCAGTACACGAGGCAATTGCCTATACAATGCCATTTAGAATGCTTCATTGTAGTCAAACACTACCACCTAAAGTAGTATGGTAAAACACACCTCTAACACCACAACAGACTTGAAAACTATAAGCTTAGCATTCCTGACAAATATTGAGCCCAAGGCTACTGATTGCTAGGGCTTAGGAGACTGATTTCACTGCTAAAACCTGATAAGGACTAAAGCCTCAAGACAAATCTGCTTCAAGAGGACACAAAATCTTCAGGAAGTGCTACATATATTTTTAATATTTATGCCACTTCTATTTATTTTTCACTTATTTTAATGTTACTTACATAAAATACGATTTTGTAGTTATTCTGTTATCTTTATCAAGTCCTTTATGAGGACAGGTTGAGAGAGTTGGGGCTCTTCAGCCTGGAGAAGAGAAGGTTTCCAGGAGACTTGATAGTAGCCTTCCAGTATCTGAAGGGGGCCTACAGGAAGGCTGGGGAGGGACTATTGACAAGGTCTTGCAATGACAGGACAAAGGGCAATGGGTTTAAACTGGCAAAGGGGAGATTTAGACTGGATGTTAGGAGGAAGTTCTTTGCAGTGAAGATGGTGAGACACTGGAACAGGCTGCTCAGGGAGGTTGTGGCTGCTCCCTCCCTGGAGGTGTTCAAGGCCAGTTTGGATGAGGCCTTGAGTAACCTGTACTATTGGGAGGTGTCCCTGCCTATGGCAGGGGCTTGGAACTAGATGATCCTTGAGGTCCCTTCTAAACTTACCATTCTATGATTCTAAGTGTACTTTCTTGAATGCTTTTGTTTTGAAAGAAAAAGCTGTTTCACTTGTCAATTACAGTATTAATTCTCATGGTGTATCAAAATGTGTAAGCAGAACTTCCCCTAAGCTAGATTCACAAGCTTACTTGGACAGGATGGATTTAAAATGCATCCATCCAATGGACGGGTTGGACTTGATGATCTTTGAGGTCTCTTCCAACCCTTGTGATACTGTGATACTGTAAAATCAGACCACTCACGTTCTGTTGCAAAAGTAAGAATACTGGTATCACCCATCATTTCACCATGGCAGCACTATACCTAAAATTAGTTCAAACACAGACTACATAATTTGATATTTAGGAAAGAACATCTCCTTTTCCATGTATGGATCATGCCACCTTCTTGGTATGTTTGCAGCTAATTTGTTCCCAGTGCAGCAGCAGCATAGTCTCTTTCTCCATAGTCTCAAATACCAAGTGTATCTGGGTGATCACAGTCTTAAATGGCATCTTTATCAGTCAGAACACGAGAGGCAGCTGCAGTCACTCTCCCAAAAAGATCTGCCACGAAGGTTCCCCTTTTCCTGTCAGATGACTTGACATTTTTGTCACAGTTCGATATGTCTGCACACATCTATCCTAAACCAGCAGATAAATGTCTCATGCAACCATGTGTGGAGACCCACCCAGGGAGCACAACTGCATGTTGTAGAAATGTTTGTAGCTAGGTAGCTAGTTTTGCTCCTGCCATTGGTGAAGAGCAGCTACACAGAGTGCAAAACCTGCAGAGGAACTGCATACACTTCCGAACACTAAGCCTACATTAACTTCCAAGCTGTTGTAGTTACACTGTTTTTACAGTTCCCAAATCAGTTTGCTCTGGAGGAAGGCACAACTGAAGCCACAGTATTACAGTATCAACAAGGTTGGAAAAGACCTCAAAGATCATCAAGTCCAACCCGATACCACAGACCTCAAGACTTGATCATGGCACCAAGCGCCACGTCCAAACCCGCCTTGAACACCTCCAGGGACGGTGACTCCACCACCTCCCTGGGCAGCCCATTCCAGTAGCCAATGACTCTCTCAGTCAACAACTTTCTCCTCACCTCCAGCCTAAACTTCCCCTGGCACAGCTTGAGACTGTGTCCTCTTGTTCTGGTGCCGGTTGCCTGAGAGAAGAAAGCAACCTCCCCCTGGCTACAACCACCCTTCAGGTAGATGCAGACAGCAAGAAGGTCCCCCATGAGCCTCCTCTTCTCCAGGTTAAACAATCCCAGCTCCCTCAGCCTCTCTTCATAGGGCTTATGCTCGGGGCCTCTCACCAGCCTCATTGCCCTTCTCTGGACACGCTCAAGCACCTCAATGCCCTTCTTAAATTGAGGTGCCCAGAACTGGACACAGTACTCAATAGACCATAGTGAAAATTAAACTGGCCAATAGGCACTAGCATCATTGTCCTGCCCAATGAATTCAAAGCTTTGTGCCTTGTGTGACCACATTGAGGGGCTGCACCAAACACCTGACATGCGGTGCTAAGCTCCTAGCCTCAAGGCTTTGCTTGTTCAATCTACTTGACTCCTGGACTCACAACAGGAAGGGGAGAGCAAGGGTTTAAACCAGCCTGGCAGGATTTATGCCCTACCAGGACAATCTACCAATAAATTATGTGTTATGTATGAAAATAACATCATTCACCCCATATTTTCTTCTTAGATTCTTAGAAATCTAAGAAGGTTCCCTCTTAGAATTATTGGAAACTAGTATTTTAAAATTCTGAAAGTTATTCAGTTTTTTTAATAACTAAGTACATAATTATTAAACAAGTTGAGTTTGATACTGTATCAAATCAACACAAATACATAGTCTAGAATATGTATCTAGAATATCTAGGAAACTTAATAAAGGAAAACATAAACATAGTAGAATTAAAAACAGTACTTAAACTACTGATTCTGTGTCTACTCTGAGGTTATCTCCTGAAATATCACAGTGCATGCTAATCAAATCATTCACATTACTGCAGCTGCAGCACACAAAGTCAGGCAAGTACTTGCAACAATAGCTCCTTCCCAAAGATTTCCATCACGTGACTGTCAAATGTAGTATACTGTAACAGTTTTCTGTACTCAGGACTAATCAAGCTAGACAAAAATGCTGGAGACATTCCAACTGTTTTATGGTTTTGGGCATCAGGGACTCTGAGATTGCTTCCCAAATGCTGTCAGATGCTACATTTCCAAGACTTGGAATCCTGTCTTCCTTGATACTCTTCTACTGACCCTAGGAAATTCCACTCTGGCAACTCTATGTTCTTCTCAGCAAAATAAAATGCAAAAGTACATCCAAGCTACACTCCTTTAAAGATCCATACATCAATACTGATTTTAGATGAAACACCAGTTTCTCAGGATTTAATTACACAGCACTATAATCATCAGGTTTATAGTGTCCTGGCAGTTTTAGTTTGCAGGACTGTTCCTGATGGACATATAGAAATGCCTGCTGTTCATACGTGACAGCAAGTCTTAACAGCATAAAGATGACAAATGGCTAACAAAACTCTGCAACATAAAAGAAAAACAACCAAACTTCACTCTTTATATAGCCTACAGACCTTTCCTTTGGGAAAAAAAGGAAAAAAATCCTATTAGCTGAAAACTTCCAGAAATTTAAGATTTCTTTTTCCTACTTGAGAAGTGATTTCTCTGGAGCAGCATTATTTATCATTTCCTCAAACTTGTAGTAAGTATCCTAATCACTAAGTAACACATCAAACCAGTAAATTGAAAGTGATGCTTTATTCACAGACGTGCTTTCTTGTTCTCACAATAGCAGAGTATCTGCACATTTCAGTGTTTTCTACAGCTCATTTGAGTAAAAACTCTTAAAAAAAAATTATAGCAATAGCAGCTTAACATTCATGAGCTATTAAAAATCTCCTCAGATCAGAAGTCAGAAGCTAGAGGTAAGAAAACAGATTTTAATTTCAATCCTTCAAAACTTGCCATGTTTTTAAAGGAAGCAACTATTTATTACCTGTACATTTAAGAGTTTATCTCTAGACTGGAAGACCTAAAAGGATTTGTGGTTTGTACATCTATTTCAGAGACATAATTTTAAAAAAATTACCTCACTGTACAGTTCACAGAAAGAAAACGCAGATGCTCCTAACTTCTGTCTACTTCCACTCGATATAGAACCCCCCCTATTTATAACAAGTCAGCATAGAAGTCTTACCTGTGTCTGCTTCATTGCCCGTTCCATTCTGCGAGTACTGCCTTTCTCAAGCTTGGTCCGAAGGAGCAAGGCTGATGTCTGAACGGCCCAGAACTTTGGCTGAGAGAGCAAGCACTGCAGAGGAAAAAAAAATCACTTTTAAAAAATTATTCTATTTTAAAAGGCACAGAGGACAGAAAAGTTCTAAACAGTGTTCTCAAGTATGAATGCAGCGTCCTATTCTGAAAGTCAAACACATGGTTATAGTACTTATTTCATTAATTGAAGGCTGTACAGACACCTTAATCTATTTTCAATATAAAGGGTAGCCATCAAAACTGTTTTCTCCTCAGCTAGGGCAGCAGTATGTGTACACACATCCATATGGTGCACATGCTGAAATGGATGCTCAGAAAGAAAGGAAAATAAAGAATTTAATACTAAGCAGTCTTCCTCGGCCTTCTCACAGTATCACAGAAGGTTGGAAGAGACCTCAAAGATCATCAAGTCCAACCCGTTACCACAGACCTCAAGACTAGATCACGGCACCAAGTGCCATGTCCAAACCCACCTTGAACACCTCCAGGGACGCTGACTCCACCACCTCCCTGGGCAGCCCATTCCAGTAGCCAATGACTCTCTCAGTCAACAACTTTCTCCTCACCTCCAGACTAAACTTCCCCTGGCACAGCTTGAGACTGTGTCCTCTTGTTCTGGTGCTGGTTGCCTGAGAGAAGAAGGTAACCTCCCCCTGGCTACAACTACCCTTCAGGTAGTAGTAGACAGCAAGAAGGTGCCCCCTGAGCCTCCTCTTCTGCAGGCTAAACAATCCCAGCTCCCTCAGCCTCTCCTCATAGGGTTTGTGCTCAAAGCTTCTCACCAGCCTCGTTGCCCTTCTCTGGACATCCTCAAGCACCTCAATGTCCTAACCTGCAGGTTCTCCACACCTGCATATTGATTAGCTGTAGACAACAGCAGGCATCCTACTTTCTTAAGGCTGCGCACAATCAGTTATCTCTTGGCCTCTCCTCACATGAGGTCCTCCTATGCTTACCATTAACAGCACTTCCACATTACATAGGCTGAAATTGCTAAAAATCAGAAGAATAATTAATTTAGAGTTTGTCATGACTTGAGAAGAACAGGAAGAATTTTTGATGCATAGCAGATGTACAGGGAATATGGAATAATCCAGTTAAAAAGCTTTTCTAAAGACATAGTAGGTCTAGCAGGTTATCACTTGGAATGCCCTGCCCTGACACCAGGAACTTGGTGTCAGTCTCCAACTGCGGATTTTTAGAAAAAACAAATATGAAATACATAACCAATACAACTTTAATATCCCTTAATAATGTACAGACTGCCTGGATTCTTTCCAGTGTGGTTTCAGACACAGTAAACCATTTTTCTGTTAGATACTCACTTTGAAAAGTGAGACAGCAGGAGAAGTTCCTTGCTAATTTTATTGACACTACAAATATGATCCAGCTTCTCTGAGAAAATAAATTTGTCTATAGATATTTGTAGACTGGGAAAAATGCCCCTGTGGTTTTATTCTTTATTATCAAAGATCTCCCAAAACATTAAAAAGTGTATTTTGCTGGTGGTTTGCGTGAAATGCCTGAAAAATTTCTGTAACATTGTGAAGCTTTTCTTTTCCTCAGTGTTTTCACAGCAAAGGAAGCAGAAAGAAACAAGGTAAAACCAACTCCAATCACAACTATAAAAGGAAGAAAAGTGACAGCAAATGAAAGCAATATAAACACAGGTACAGACAGACACTTCACCACCAGCTGACCCTCTCGTGACTAACAATCTCTGCACTGGTTCTGTTCTGACTTCTAGTCAGTATTATGTTAAGAAGAACCCAAAGATTTCAAAACCATTCTCTGTGTGCTGAGGATTTATGTGCTTGGGAACACAACCACCATGTCCTATATTCTGTATACTTTCAATTGTCATTTTACAAATTAGTTATGATCAGTAACTGTGGTAACTGGACAAAAAAACCCTCCACTGCAGGGCAAAAGCAAGGTACTCCCAACAGAGGATGCTGGTTTCTGAATTTACTCATTGGTGGCTGTTCAAGGTGGTTGCTAAAGATCCTTTAAGGGATTGTTAGGGCAAACCCTTGAACAATGTTTACTTTGTCTCAGAAGCTCCTTTCATGAGAAAGCTTATCTTTTGTCCCATTTTCTCCACTATTGCTTTGTTGCCATAATATTTTATACTTACAGGAAATTTTGTCTCTTCTATATGTTGGTAGATGTTATTTTTAATTTTCTAATGAATGTAACATCTCTCAAAATTATGAAAACTAAAGGGATTGAGTAGTAATGCTCCTAAATATACTTTAAGCCCTTGCACAGCAGCAGAGTACCTGTCTCTTCCTTCTGGTTCACCTTGGCAACTGGCACAAGCAGGGCATTACACAAAGCCTGTCCACACCATCCAGATCTCTAAGAGTATCAGCATCTTAGGGAAAGCCCCACTTCTGTCTCTATGTAAATGTCCTACATCACTGTTTTGGCTGCAATTTAAGGAATTATGTTGTATGAGTGTATGTAAAATCACATGGAGAGGTAAGAGAAGCTAACAGAAACAGGGAGAGGTAATTATATTTCACTCCCTTGCAAGATCAATGTCGTACTTAGTTTGCTTAACAGTCCTGTTTTTTGAAGTTACTAATAAAGTGTAATGTGTACCTGTTATATAATTACAGGACAAAAAAATCTGAATTTTACTGATACAAAAACAGCACTGCAACTGCCTAAGACAATTATAAGGAGGTCTATTTTTCACTTTAACACTTGTAATTTTGTACTTTTACTGAGCTCAGTCCTGTGACAGAAACAAGTGCTCACCTTTTCATTGACTATCTGCAATGCTTAAAGCACCACTGAGACAAAATAATACATGCATAAAGGGCACAAATGTAATTTCAGAACATGCATTCATGACTATTAGGCAAGATTTAATCATAGAATGGTAAGGTTGGAAGGGACCTCAAGGATCATCTAGTCCCAACCCCCTGCCATAAGCAGGGACACCTCCCACTACTACAGCTCACTCAAGGCCTCCTCCAACCTGGCCTTGAACACTTCCAGGGAGGGAGCAGCCACAACTTCCCTGGGCAACCTGTTCCAATGCCTCACCACACTCACTGTAAAGAACTTCCTCCTAACACCCAGTCTAAACCTTCCCTCTGCCAGTTTAAACCCATTACCCCTAGTCCTGTCATTGCAAGACCTTGTCAACAGTCCCTCCCCAGCCTTCCTGTAGGCCCCCTTCAGATATTGGAAGGCTACTACCAGATCTCCTGGAAGCCTTCTCTTCTCCAGGCTGAAGAGCCTCAACTCTCTCAGCCTGTCCTCATAGGAGAGCTGCTCCAGCCCTCTGATCATCTTCATGGCCCTCCCCTGGACCCGCTCCAACACTTCCATGTCCTTCCTCCTTAATCTCCTTAATCTCCTTAATCCTCCATGTCCTTCCTTAATCTCCTAACAAAAATCTCTACATATTCCAGACAATAAATATTTTCATGTGAAGAAGAATCTGGACTCTATTAATAAGACTACAGGTTAAAAGAAAACATCCAAGAAAAAGAAAAACTAAAGATTATGGAAGTTTGGTCAGCATATCTGGAAGTTTATTGTACTGCACCACAGGCAGCTAAGAAAACTTACAAAATAATCCTAGAACAAAACCACTATTGAGAATCTTTGTTCTTACTTCAGGGAATCTTTGTTCTTACTTTAGGGAAAGAACAATAAAATAAAGGAAAACAGGAAAATTAGATGGAGCAAGAAAAAAGGAAACAAAATACGGTTATGCAACATCTTCTGCAGTGAATGGAGTTTTTTCACATGGGAAAGCTCATTTCTCCAATTCTTCCCCACATTTTGTTCCTACGAACAAGAACCACTTACATCACCATATAAAAGTTTTAAAAGCAGATTACTGAAATATTATTGATGCCAGAATATTCATTCAATATATGACCCTTACATGACACATATAAGGAATAAACCCCACAATCCTCAAAGTCTTAGTAACAAAGTAGTCTGCTATTGTAGAACACCTTTGTAACAGCCCATTACTATGAAAGAACACAATGCCAAGTAATGCCTGAATTATGAGACAGGTACACACTAGTAATGCCACCAAGATCAAACCCAGGCTCTTGGGTACCGCTAATGAATGACTCAGTCTTATCATTCAGAATGTAGCCTCGATGTGAAACACTCATTTATCACATGATAACTTTCTGTTAGAGAAGCAGAGGAAGAACAGTTGCACAACTTGCAGTATCTATACAAAATGATTGCTGTACAAGCCAGCAATAACTTTCAAGGCAAAATTCTTGCTTCTCGCCGTTGCTTTGGAGACACATCTGCTAATATAGAATCATAGATTCATAAAATCATAGAATGGTAAGGTTGGAAGGGACCTCAAGGATCATCTAGTTCCAACCCCCTGCCATAGGCAGGGACACCTCCCACTAGTACAAGTTACTCAAGGCCTCATCCAATCTGGCCTTGAACACATCCAGGGAGGGAGCAGCCACAGCTGCTGGGCATCCTGTTCCAGTGCCTCACCACCCTAACTGTAAAGAACTTCCTCCTAACATCTAGTCTAAATCTCCCCTCTGCCAGTTTAAGCCCATTGCCCCTTGTCCTGTCATTGCAGGACCTTGTAAATAATCCTTCCCCAGCCTTCCTGTAGGCCCCCTTCAGATACTGGAAGGCTACTATCAGGTCCCCTCGAAGCCTTCTCTTCTCCAGGCTGAAGAGCCCCAACTCTCTCAGCCTGTCCTCATAGCAGAGCTGCTCCAGCCCTCTGATCATCTTTGTGGCCCTCCTCTGGACCCGCTCCAACACTTCCATGTCCTTCCTGTGCTGAGGGTTCCAGAACTGCACACAGTACTCCAGGTGGGGTCTGGTGAAGGACTCTATTACTGAATGCTACCTTAAAAGCGCTCAATTTGTTTTCAAGCATACAGCAGAGAATTCTTGGATGTAAAACAAACAAGAGAAGAAAATTTAGTAAGAGATAAAGGAAAAATTTATTTTCTTTCCACAGTCACATTCAAATAATCTGACACTTACATTTCTGTGTAACTAAGGCAACTTTTCTATTAAAAAAAGATGGTTAGATGGTTCTTGTTTGATTTTTTTTTTTTAAGTTTGTCCTAGCACTGAACTAATGACAAAAAATGTAAAAAAACCCAAAAAAAACAAACAAAACCAACAAAAAGCAACAAAACAAACAACTGACTGACAGGAAAAAGATGCCACATTGTTGTGGTAAAGTTTCTTTAATCTACATATCTTCAACAGTAAAGTATTTTCTAAAAAAACCCATAATTCTGAAAAACAAAAGAAGAATGCAAAGGAAGTTTTGCCCTGGGAACTATGTGTGATGAGATATTAACGGTTGGTGATGAATTATTAATATATCTGAATATTAATTTTTGTTACTAATATTAAAAAACTCAGGAAAATTCCCTCAGATTCTTTGGATTTTTTGGTCAACAGGAAATATTTGCACAAAGGATATTTATTAACACAGAATTAAACAGTTTAAACAATCAGAACTTGGAACAATAGGAACACAAAACAGGGAAAATTCTAAGTGTGCTGCAGAGGCTTAGCATCAACCCTAGCACATGGGACTCACGATGCCTTGGATCCCTGAGTAACCTTCCCATATAAGAACGCTTCCAAAACTCACAATAATGATCCCGTGGTAAAATACAAAATATTCCAGGCAGAGGGGGAGGAGAGAGAGAGTTGCAGAGAGCTGTTGCCAGTGTAAGCTGCAAACACATAGCCACGGAGATTCCCAGTTAATGAGCCACACTAAGGGGTGCTGCTTCCTGCTGTGCAGGGAAGGTTGTGTCCAAAAGAGGATCTCTGAAGAAAGGCCTCGGCTTCTAAACCACCCCCCCTTAAATAGATCAATTTGAAAGTTAAACTGGTCAATAGGCATTTAGCATCTTTGTACTGCCCAATGCATTTGAAGCTTCGTGCCTCCTGTGACCACGCAGACACCCTGAGGGGCTGCACCAGACACCTGATGCTAAGCTCCTAGCCCCAAGGCTTTGCTTTTGCTCAATCTACTGCAACTTCCGGACCCTGAACAGAAGGAGGACTGAGCAAGGGTTTAAACCAGCCTGGCAGGATTTATGCCTACCAGGACACTAGGTTAGATGTACTTAAAACTGTTCCTAACTACCTGAAAATATAAAGCCCGGCTGAGGTCTAGAGAGAGGCAAAAAGTATGCAAGTTTTGAGAAATGTCCCTAGTATGTCAAGTCCTCTATTAATTGAGCTGAAATGCAGACAATCTCCAACATTATAAGCAGCTTTTTGGTTGAAATAAGATACGTAACTTTTAAACAGTCATTTTGTTAGGACTCTGCAAGGTAAAATAAAGTGCATTTATAACTAAGTGGTTTCCATTATCAGTGCAACTTTCATGTTGCACTGAAAAGCATAAATATCAAGAGGATAAGAAACAGGTTAGATTTCTAGCTACAATTAAGCAGCAGAATCATGGCTTGGCAACTACACGGAGCCAACCAATATGACCAGTTTTTGCTTTTCTGTTTGGTGTATGAACATGCAAAAATGTCTATTTGCTGAAACAGAACAAGTAGCTTTTCTGTCTAAACCCAGCATGCAAATCAGTTCTGCTGTACATGCCAATCTCAAAGACTTTTAAAGAATAACAATCAAAATAAGATCTCATTATATGTCATCACCACCAAAGACACAACACTGAGGTTTCATAGACCTTACATTCCTTCTCTTAGTGTTTTCGTTCTTATCACAACAGTCTAAGGTTTACTAATCCTTCAGTGACCATTAATGAAGAGGAAACCAGAATTAACTATGCATATAGAATCATAGAATGGTAATGTTGGAAGGGACCTCAAGGATCATCGAGTTACAATCCCCTGCCACAGGCAGGGACATATCCCACTAGTACAGCTCACTCAAGGCTTCATCCAATCTGGTCTTGAACACTTCCGGGGAGGGAGCAGCCACAACCTCCCTGGGCAACCTGTTCCAGTGCCTCACCACCCTCACTGCAAAGAGCTTCCTCCTGACATCCAGTCTAAATCTCCCCTCTGCCAGTTTAAACCCATTGCCCCTTGTCCTGTCATTGCAAGACCTTGTCAATAGTCCCTCCCCAGCCTTCCTGTAGGCCCCCTTCAGATACTGGAAGGCTACTATCAGGTCTCCTGGAACCCTTCTCTTCTCCAGGCTGCAGAGTCCAAACTCTCTCAGCCTGTCCTCATAGCAGAGCTGCTCCAGCCCTCTGATCATCCTCGTGGCCCTCCTCTGGACCTGCTCCAACACTTCCATGTCCTTCCTGTGCTGAGGGCTCCAGAACTGCACACAGTGCAGTTCCTCTAAGCAAGCTCTCCATAATTTTATTGTATCATCCAGTCTCATATGTCATTTAGTTCCCTTGAGTTTGTCATGGGGCTGCAGACCCCTCTTGAATGATTGTTTCATCCAAGTGGTGGAAAAGACATGCTCTGCACTGGACTTGCTCTGCAGTACAGAGTTCTGTACAGTACTTGTTCTGTGGTACAGATTTCCAAGTGAATAAAATCCTAAGGTGTACCTCTCATGCTGCTTTAGTTTAACTCAGTGCAAGGACCAAGTCAAGAGACATCTAAGTGTTTGCACAGATATAATCAGTTTCAGTATTATCCTAGCTGGTATGCTAGCCACATATCTAAGGGAATATGAATCAGTAGCCTCATTACTAAAGTGAGTTGTCTCTTTAAAACAACAAAACACCCCATTGTGAACAACTCTCCTTAATTTCCTCTAAAGTAAGACTTTAATCATATTTGTGTAGATGGCACTATAGAAGTCAGCCAAAGTAAAGAATAATTTGCATTCAAAGGACTGCACACAATCTCTTTCCATGGAAGATATTGGAAAGAAGTGCTGAAAACAGAACCATGAGTGATTTTTCCCCCCCCCCAAATAAATTCATCTGCTACTTTCAAAAGTTCAGCTCTGCAGACACTTCAAAGACCATGATCTGTTATCTGCTCAAAGATGCTGTGTTACTATCTTCATTAGAAATAGCAACTAGAGACTTCAGGTGTCTCTCTAGCTACCCTTAAAAGAAAGCATTCTTTCTTGAATAAAAGCAATGGAGCTGCTTCTCAGCAATAAAGTAACACTAATCCATATTCTCCAGCATATTTTCCTCTTGCTCAGTCAGTACTCAGACTTGGTACACTTGACTGAGGACTAGAAGACCAGATGGAGACAAAAGAAGACTTCCCAACAGAAAATATGATCAGACTTCACAGTTTTTTTACTCATCTTGTTTTCTCTAACTAAGGTAACATAGGAAAAAATTCAGGTAAAATGAGGTTACCTTGCCTCTGGTCTTGGTTGTTTTGTCATTAATTAGAAGAATACCCAACGTACCTTTCTGTTTTCTGTGACTGACTCATTTGAAACCTGAAGTCATTCCTAGGCTATGTCTACTTTGCAGTTAATTTTATTTTTTGAAGGACAGAGTGAAGAGAAACATATGAAAGGTCTACATCTGTTGCTGCTGTTACTAATGGTTATAAATCTGTTCTGTAAAAGGCCACATTTTTCTTTTTCCCCTCCTTCTGCTGTTGTCTACACTTCCTCTTATACAGAAAGAATATAAATCAAAACATCTTTCTTTCTCTTCCACCGCATAGATGAAAATGGTTATGCACTTCTCAGAACAACATTCATGTCTAAAGTTCAGTTTGTATCTTTTTCTTCCTTTTCCTGCTACAGTCTTTACATTTTCTGAGCACATATCAAGACATTTCCTGAGCTTTCTCTTAAGTTGGATGTTTCTGTGGTTTTTCTTGGAAAAATTCCTGTCTCACTCCATAAGCCTGTGACTCAGAAACAGGCAAACATTGTCTGTAGTAAGAAAATGAAATTAAAAGAGGTCATTTCATGTGGACATAGGTTATACTGGAACCTGACCTATGGTCAGAAGAAATGCAAGCATGTGATGGTTGTCTTTCCAAGTACCTATGAATGTAGCTCTGCAGAGAAATCTGAAATGGTGGCCCAGTGTCCACTACATGATATATTTCACAGGGAGAAAGGTCAAAGAAAATGAGCACCAAAGAACATTCCCCTGCAAAGGAAGGTTCCTGCTTCATAGAAAAAACTACATGAAAGGAGTACAAAGTTTTACACTTACTGCAGAATTTTCAGTAGAGACAAAAGACTCAAAGAAAGCTTTGTATGGATTTAAACGTAACAGAAACACAGAAAAGCAAGATCATATTAGCTTGCATGGAAGAAAAAAACCCAAGAACTAGGGGAGAGATTTGTAGTGAGCTATAACATGGGTTTTTTTTTATTCTGCATAAGACAGCCTGTTATTTAACTTGCATGCATGTAGGTACATAACCTTCAGAGACACTTAAGGAAGGAACAAAATCACAAATCATTTGGAAATATCAATTAAAATCAGGTTCTGCTAGGAAAATATTTTAATGCTTCCTGTGCTG
>VWZE01006225.1:25212-68755 GCA_013396675.1 Eubucco bourcierii | reverse complement strand
TTCCAACCTTACCATTCTATGATTCTATGAGGACAGACTNGCTTCCAGCCAGCTGAGTCTAGTCTGGGTGATTTTACAAAGTGTGGGGTGAGGCAGGGAACTCCCAAGCCATCACACAAAAGGATAGACATACAGATCTCTCAGGACAAACCATAACTCTCAGTGGAAAGTCAGCAAAGGCTTTAGCCTTTGTTTCTCCATAGAGATGGGACTGCAGCCAAAATAAGGAATGGTCACTTCTGGGAACAGGTAAGAAATGCATATAGGTAACAACACATTCGTAATTAACTATATGTGCGCATGTGTTTCACAAATATGGTAGAAAGAGGTACACCTGTAATGCTTCTGCACTGTTGGCAGAAGAGTGATAATTCTTGAACTTAAATTATGCAGCCACACAGCAAAATAAGAAAGACCTCTCATTCCAACTCCTGAATTTTGGATAGCTCCCCACAGCAGTTACTGAAAGCAGATGCCCCAAATACTAAATGATAGCTGCAGATCAAAACAAGGCTGGAGCCAGCTCATTTCTGTGATATCTGTTACTATTTTCCCCTTCCCATCCAGAAAACATGCTTAGGCCACTATTAACGATTCACAATTAAGTGACTTGAATTTACGGTACTGCAGTCAAGAATATCAGAACCACCATATAAAAGACATTTTAAACAAATATTCTAAGAGCAATGCAACTAGGGAGAACTCAGCTGTAAGACTAATACCAAAACAAAATTTATATCTTTCTTTAAAAAAGTTGCTTAAGTAACCAAAGCAGCAATTTGATAATAACTTTCCCCAAAAGCCCTTAGCTACCAAAACCAATTGGTCTTTCTAAGAGTTTTCAACCTTGTTACTGGAATAAATCATGCTGGGATACTGTTTCTCTTGTATTGGGTTAGATCTAGATTCCAAGTAGTTTAATGCTGCTATTTCACATAAGCTTGAGCAAGAAAGATTGCATCTACATTTCTATTCTTACTTACTATTTTTATACTTTATAGAAAAGTCATATTCCCTCCTTCCTCCAATTAATTGTGTATGTGACAAGGATGCAATATAAGAGCAACACAGACTTCCACATCCTTTCCATAATAAATGAGAAGATACTACAACTGCTTTCTTCTCCTTCAGCACACTAGTCACCTAGACAGTGGAAACCATTAAACAGCTCAAGGTGTGAACCCATTCCAGTATGTTACTTCATTAAGTCATGTACTGTATTTACACAGGAGTCATGGAGCTATAAATCACAGGAGACAGAATNGTTTTTTTTTTTTTTTTTTTTTTTTTTAAATAACAGATTTACCTCTGCTTTGCACACTCATGGTGCAGTGCAGTTTTGTGAACACTCTCTGAACGCAGTCAATTTTTTTTCTTTTCAAACTCTTATGCTTCTGAAGACAGAAATTCACAACTCAAGAAATCTCTGCATGCATTAAGGCAAAACATCAATCAGATGCTGCTAAATCTAGCAGTTAAATTTAAGTGTGAGCACTTTAGGCTGTTTACAGGATTCCTTTGCCAGCAGGTATGGCTTACTTGAGAAAAAACCATCTATTTCCTGATACTAGATTTCTCAGTTGATGTAGTTATGTGGTAAAAGATCTTCTTTGAAGGATTAGAAGTAAATCTGATGCAGACATATTTTCTGAAATATATATCTCATAACCCAGGAGAGGTTTAAGTAAACACAGTATGACACCTACAGAATCTGTTAGTAGGTGAGAAAATCATTATAGTAAGGCCATATAAAAATACAGCATGAGGCTGATCCTCTAACTCCAAGAACTTCTTCACTAAAGGATTTTTATAGATATAATGTTTCATTTTTATTCTTTGTCTACTAAAGCAATTTATCATATGCAAGTGAATTAATCTCAGAGTCATTATCAACTATATACATTTTAAAACTTACATATCTGTCAGTCTCAGTAACGTGTTTCTGCAATGAATAGTCAAGTGCTTGTATGACAGTTTTATATTCCATTGTTTGTAACTGGTTTCCTACTAAATATCTTAAAACAAAAAGTAATAAATGTTTCTCCACTTTAATACACACACACACAGAGGTGAAATTTCTAAAAAAACATTTTTTTCCCCAGGTTTGACTGACTGCAATAGCACCTCAAAACCATTTTTATTACAAGTAGAACAGCATCCATCTGAAGAGCCATATTTCACTTGGTATCCCATGTATCCTCCAGTGACTCACTGGTCACTCTGTAATTCATACAACTAGGCTGTAATCAGGATGGAGTACATGGATCAGATAGAGAACTAGGTCAAATACTAAGATCACCAAGAAGTCAAGAAATTCGAAAAGCCAGAAAATAAAACTATTGACGGAAAGGACAGACATTAAGGTATTAGGCTGCCTTAGGGGAGGACAGGCAGGTGTGGACAATGATGGATGATCAGGAGCAGCAGTGGTGAGAGGCAGAGGCCAGGCAGGGCTGCCTGCAGTAAACCCACAAAGCTCACTGTCCTGCAACCTTCAAATCTGGAGGATTCCAAGCAATCTCGAGGAAACTTTTCATGTTTGCACTCAATAACTCTAAGAAGCATTTGTATCAACTCTGATAAGTGAATTAAGTTCTACCTATGGCTTTTTGGAAAAACATGAAATACCAATCCTAGTAACAAGTATTCTAGAGAGATTCTAACAGTGATGAAAAACCCACTAATGCCCAGTTTTGTAAACTAGCTTATTTAGAAATGCAAGCTGAAATGATCCTTTTAAACTACATAACATATTTCTCTTCAGTGGCTCGCAGCCAGCTACTTCAACCTTACAAATAATTCTAAAGTATAGCTGGATTTTTGCAGCAAATCATTGGCGTGAAAGGAATTTGAGAGTTCTCCTAAGACGGAAGGCACAGCATGGCAGAAACAATGTAACAATAAACAACAGGAATTGATTCAAAATACATAATTGGAAACATTTGACACTCTGATGCAGTGCCACACAATGTCATCCCGAGCTCTGCAAAACCAAGACCCGCTCCATACAAAACAACATGTTAGTATTACAGACATATTTATAGAGTAATAGTGTACAAAAGCAAATCTGCCAAGGTTCCTGCACTTGGTATGAAACATGCAGTTGACTCCCAGCTCTCCATGACAGTCCCCATAGTTATCACAACCACATGGTAAAATAACACTCCGATGATCAGCTGTGTACAGCACAACGCAGGAAGCAGCTGCAGTTCTGCACATAGAGACTACAAATCACGCACCTATCAGTGATAGACCATTGTAGCCCTTCTGTGCCATGTCATCTGTGGTTTAAAGCCAGCATCTGCTTTTCTTTAGGAGGAAAAAAAAAAATCCCCAACCAAAAACATTCACCAAATCAGATTAGTAGAAATCTTTTTCTCTGAACAAGAAGGAAGTTTTCCTATCCTTGCTCAATATCTAGAATTCTACTTTACAGATGGAAAAGAAAATTCAGCTCCTTTCTTAAAAAACTACAAACTTGATCAATATTCTATTTTACATTTAAAAAAACAAGGTGAAAAGCTTCTGACAGCTACAAATAACACACAAGAGAGGTTCATGAGGTTCTGTCAATAGCAGAGGCTTTGCCAGCTCTTTTAAAATGCAACAAGAAGCAGCCACCAACTTATATTCAGAAATATTGGTTAATGTAAATTCACTACAAGAGTTAAAAACAAGCATCACAGCATTATTCTTTTGTCTGCCTCTCATCTTCTTCTCCCCATCCTATCTGAGTTACAATATCAGTTGCAATTATGAAGGGGACTGCTGAAATTCAAATTTACAGAGTTAACATATGGCACTGAAAGATAGTTGATAATATAATCAAATTATAAAGATCACAATATAAACACATTTTGACATTATTTCTGCCAACATTTCTTACTACTGATCATAAATGCAACTTTCACTGATGCTTGCTGAAGTCTCTAAAGCTCTGTTTTCTGGTTTCTTAGGCTATTTTGGTAGCATTTTTTAGTTGACAAAATTAACTTACATGCATGTAGAATTGGACTTGAAATGTTTTCTCAGATCTGTTTGGAAAAGAAAGAAAATGCCATTGCAGGAGTATCACTTGCTTCAGAGTACCTATCACTTTTTGGAAGTTAAAAACTTGGGTGAGTATGGTGGATTGTGCTAGGCTTACTGGATTTGAGGCTAATTGAAATATTTTAATGAGAGAAATTACATCATTGGTTGTAAAAAGAAAATAATGATAAAGCCTATATCATTCATTGGTTTGCTGAGAGGGATAAAAAGCCAAAACGTAAACAATTTGTCTCACTTGCTTCTGCGATGCTGCTTCTATTCACTTCTTCACTCTAATATCTCCACTAACAAGTAATGACCTAAGCTTTGCTGGTTGTTTTTGACGCCTGTTTGGGAAAGTAGAGGGAGAAAAACGGAGTAGCTTTGAGCCTCTTCTGTGCAGGTTCCTTTGTCTGGGAAGGAGTTTAGATTTCTGTATTATTTCTGATTTGTATATAATTGTAGTTACTTGTAAACATATTGTGTATATATGCTCGTAAATTTTGCTTTGCTGTAAATATAGCTTCATCCTACTTTCAAGCCACCTGAGCTAGTCTGTTAAATTTTAATAGGGGAGGTGTGTGTGTGTGAGAGAGTTCCTAACCCACCACATGTATTTAGTCTTATCCAAATATATATTAAAGCTACAGCACTCTCAGATACCTCTAAAAAAGTGACTTCCATAGTCAGAAGTTATATAGCTTTTCAGATAACATTAATTTTGAGCACTTTAATACTATATAGAATAAGGTAATAGCACCAAACATCCCTACCATGTTACAGCACTTCATATTTTTCATATTACCTATGGGACTAGGACAGACGTAACTGTATTTTGGCTGCCTAAAACTGTCTATAATAAGGTTCTGCCACTTCTGATGTAACCTGTCTAAAACAACGTGCTGAAAATCTCCAGAATACAATCTAAAGATACCCGAGTGAATGCCAATTAAATTCAAAGGACATCAAGCCTACAATGTTGCTCCACATAGTAGTACGAAATTAATTTCTCCTGTTGTTCCATAAGATTCAGAATTCAGGCTCTACATCTAAACAACTGAAGAGTACTGATGAAGAGATTTACCATGACTCCTTAGGACAGAATTCATGGATTGTACAGTTTGCCTTATTTTTCTTTATTTGAAAGGTTAAAAAAAAAAACCAAAACAAAACAAAAAAAAACCCCGACACTAATCACAGAAACACAGGATGTTAGGGGTTGGAAAGGATCTCCAGAGATCAGCAAGTCCAACCTCCCTGCCAAAGGAGGATTATCTAGGGCAGGCTGTGCAGGAATGCATCCAGATGGGTTTTGAAAGTCTCCAGAGAAGGGCACTCCAAAACCTCTCTGTGCAGCTTATTGCAGTGTTCAGATGCCCTCACCATAAAGAAATCTATCTTTGTGTTGAGGTGGAACCTCTTATGTTCTAGCTTGGACCCACTGTTCATTGGGTATCATTGGGCACCACCGAGAAGGGACTGGCACCTTCATCTTGACATCCACCCATCAGATATTTGTAGGCATTGATAAGCTTCCCTCTCTCAGCCTTCTCTTTGCAAGACTAAAAGGCCCCAGGTCTCTCAGTCTCTCTTCACAGGAGAGATGTTCAAGTCCCACGGTCATACTCATAGTTCTCCGGTGGACTCTTTCCAGCAGATCCTTGTCTCTCTTGAACTGGGGAGTCCAAAACGGAACACAGCATCCCAAGTGTGGTCTCACCAGGGTAGAGCAGGGGGGGAGGAGAACCTCCCCAGACCACTTTTCTTAATGCACCCCAAGATGCTGTTAAAATATCTCAGTTTCCCTCTCCATACAGACTGCAGATGAATTAAGACAATCAATGTAAGTCCTGAGAATAGCTATCGCTCGAGAAAAACTACCTCTTCTACTGTAGAAACTGGAAGAAAAGAAGGAAACTGCAAGAGAAGGATTCTTTCAAGGTTAAGGCACTGGAATGCTGCACTGCAGAATCTGTCTATATCTTGAACTACACCACAGAGCTGCTAGTAATGGTAGGCAAGTTGCTTAAATCACTCCTTACACAATGACTAACTGCACATGTTTCTTCTAGGAGTCTAACTTGATAACTGTGAGCTCTAGCTTACAGAAGTGCCACTGACAGCAACAGAAACTCCACTGTGAACACACTCTATATATCATTCCAAGTTTTGACATACCAGTCCTCAAAATTCAAACCGAACATCTAACATTACTGAAGACCTAGCTCTGTGCTGAAGGTCCCCCTCTGTCAGGAGAAGGCTATTAATGTATGTCATGGAAATGTTGCAAAGATTATTTTTTTTTTTTTACTTTCCCCCCACTGTGAGGTATACAGCTACTATAGGTTGAGCACTAGTGAAAGGTCCATATTCTCAAAATAATGATTAAGTGACAAGACACATGCAAACAGATTCAGGAAGAGTCATTTGTCAGTAAGAAACATTATCTATCCTGTTCACAAAGCCTGGTGAGATTCCCACAAAAAATCCCAGAAATTACTCATGATTATACATACCAATAAGCTCAACAAGTACACACAAAACTTTCTGTCATTTTGTAGTTGTCCAATATTTAGCTCTGAAGTTGTCTTAACATTATTTAATGTCTATAATATACGTATTCTTGTTTCTCTGATTAATAGGGGAAGCAAGTTAGCCATCAAATGTAGTATTGACTACACACAGGCCCCGCTATCTATCAAATACACAGTTATCTGGCGTAGACTGCTACTGCATTGCAGATAACAGACCACAGAAATGGGTAAAAGCAGAATCTCGTCTCGTAGAGCTTTGATGTTTATTTATAAGGGGTTTTCTTAATTAGTAACATATTATTAAATAATGTAATTTTTAAAGGATGAAGTGCATCTAGGCAGTTAAATGCATTTGCAATTTCTGGTCAAAGATTCACCACCCAATTATTAGCATGTGGACAAAGGAAGAAAGATCATGCAAATTTTTTTTTTTTTTTAATCATGCGCAGTCATGCAAAGATAGAGACTAGCTACTCCTCTGCTAGGTTGTATTAGCATTTCCATTATAAAATCTCATTAGGAGATTCCTATATCTTCTTTGGAAGTCTTGCTGCACAGAGTAGAGTTAAGAACTTTGACAATGTTCCCTTAATAGCTTACCAAACTCATCTTCTCTGGATATATCTCGATAATGTGTCTCTTTGCTCAATTATTTTTTTCCTTGGCTTAAGAAAATGAGCTTATTTTTAAAGCTCAAAATGGTGATAGATGCAAGTAAACACGGTAAAACGTAAATCAAGTTACATTACAAATCACATTATACTTTTTTCTCCCCCCTCTTCCTGTTTTGAGGCATACTTCTGCCTGTCAAATAACTGTTTCTTAAGGTAACATTTTCAATTATATCAAATTGCAATAGGACTAAGGAGCCCTGATAGTCTGCTGTATTTAAGTGGTAGGTACTGAGAATTGTCAAATTCAAACTCAGCAGTGCTAGCTGTTAAACAAAATCTCCTACCATATATTTAACATTTTGATACCTGCACAAGTATATATATAGAGAGAACAACATGGCCTACAGCCATGACCACTTATGCTACAAACTCATTAGACCTTTCAAGTTTAGTAGTGGCGAGCAGTGTTCAAGACTTGATAGGCAGCATCCTCTGCAAGGAATCAGTACTACTCCAGTCACCATCAAGTAAACTGATTACGAATCACTCTCTATGAGAAGACACCAGCTGTAGAATGGCAGCATTTTTGCTTCCATAATGCACTACAAGCCTCAAAAATCATAAAAATATCCTGGCACATAAAAAAATAAAACAGCAGCAACAACAAAGCCACCAACAAACAAGCAAAAAAGAAATTACGGTTTAATGTAACAATATAATTCAAGCTTCACCTCAGTTTTACTTTGCTTTTCTGACCTTAAACCCTACCATTTCATTCAGGTACAGAATTGTTCTCCAGTGACTGTAATAAGTAGTTAAACAGGTTTACTTTATACATAGTTTTCTTTTATATACCAGACTTATTTCTTATATTCTGCGATTGTCTCAGTCTTATAAGGATCATTTCTACTGCCACACAGTTGCAAATAATGGGGTGAACATCATCATATTATCACAGAGCAGACTGGCTTTGAGGTTTGTACTTTGCAAATGTGTCCTTGCAAGGGCAGACATCTCACAGTATAATTCAGTAGATTACCCTACTTCACATGCAGAATGTATAACTTAGTTGCAAGTGTTCCCCAAGTCCTCCACTAGCACGGTTTCACCAAACAGCTTGCCATCAGAAAGCAAGAGTAATGAAATGTCTGGTATTTTCCAGAGCTATAGCATTCTACCAATACTACAACTCATCATCACGTTGCACAGCAAAATCACCAGAAAAGATCTAGGAAATTGTGAACTAAGATGCATAATCATGCAGATCCTACTTTCTGCCACAGAAGAAAGTGCATTGCACCTATTTGTGTCCTCTTTATGCAGGGTGTGTGTTCAGCACAGATTCAGTAATGTTAAAACCTATGAAACACTTGAACAGAGAGGGTTATGTAACTGAAAAGAATGTAAGGGAGGCAAAAAGTACTCTGTGAAAAACTTCTAGTTGTACTCATGCTTAGCTAACTCTTCCCTTGAATTTGTTATCATGAATGTTTAACACACACACAAAAAAAGTGTTATTGGATAATTTCTCTGGGTAATGAAGTACTGGCAGTGTTTTCAAAACAGTCTAACTTGCTCATATCCAAATAATCATCAACAATGTAACAGCTCAGTTCTAACGTGCCCTAATGCGTATTACCACTACCTGTCATTACAAGGCCTGTCTGGTAGCTTAACAGCAGCAATATTGATAAGCAAAGGACTGGAACTGCACTGATACAGTTAGATTGGTTTACAAGGCTTCTATTTTTACAAGCCTTAGCAGCTCAGGTTCTCTAATGAATTTTTAACTTGTCAATTAATATGTTTATAGAAAGCGATGTCAGCTTAAGCTAATATATAAGAAAAATCACAGTTGCATGCAAAGTGTACAATATACATGTTAAAATTCTATGCTTATATTTGACAAATTCAAAGGAATTGTTAAAGACAATCTTGAGATACACTTGTCTAGATAGTAAACAATAAAAATGCAGAAGTTAATGGGCACGATTCATCGCCCTTGGAGACGTTCACTTGACAGGGCATGGGACAAACAAGCTTTCAGTTTGGCAAACAAAGACCCTAATCTCCTGCCTTCAAAAAAACACACTGAGTAGCATGTAATTTTTACCAAATTACTTCTGATGTCATAAAATAACCAATGCTGACTTAATATCTCCACTGAGTGTAACTGTATTAGAGTTACAATGTTAAATACCATTCTACAGCACTTTCTTCAACAACCAAGAATGACACCAAATGACCGCACTGTACAGATACAATTTTTTGGTCATAATTCCTCAGCTTCTCTACGCATTACATAAAATCAGAAAATGGATTAATTTCATGGAAAAATATTTTCTCAAATCCTTGGGACACAAGTTGTTACAATGTTTTAGATGCTTTGGCTTAAAAATATTGTCACATTAAATAAGAAAACTATTAACTTCCTATAGTAAGATCATGCATGTTCTGTGAGACTAGATGAAAAAGAGACATTTTTAAAGAATCAGTACATTTTGCACTTGCAGGCAAAATAATAAGAGAAAATAGCCCTTCAACTAACATTTGAACTGCATCTGCACAATTAGGTAAGCAAAGCATTTGGTAAAGAGGAGAGGAAAAAAAACAACAAACTATCAACCTATACAGCTAAAGGGATATTACAGTCACACAGGAGAGTGAAGCCCTTGAAATTCTTTCAACTCTGTGCATTTATCAGTTTAAGGATAAAATATGCAGTCTATATAAATTATGCACAGACTCTGTGCAGTCTATTAATTCAGGTAAATTTCCCCTTTGTTAACCACAATATTATGCAGTGGAGGTTAAATGCCACCAGAGGTAATACGGGATCAGATAAAACAGTAACACCTGTATCTTGATGGGTAACAAGGTATTAAGTATTACAGTTTTCTGAATCAAATATGAAAGTTACAGGACTGAAACATTTACTGGCTACAAGTTGACCTTTAAGAAATTTCAGTGGCTTTAAAGGGTATAATGAAGTGATCGTACACTTTCTGAAAGTAAGCTATTGAGATTGCAAAGTCATCTTCTCTTCCTGTTAACTATATAGGACCTAAGCTTTGCAGTGTATTTCAGTACATTAGAGAGAATCTCACACTTCAGTTATGTACTGTTACATTCCAACACAGCATGACAAATGTTGCAGGAATTGAGACTACCACAGCTGTACCGTATGTTCATTTTTAAAATAACACTGATGCCTCATTTCATAAATTCTCAAAATCTTAGAGCAAATACTCTCAAACTACAGTCCCTTGTGATAACCTGAAGAGCAAAGACTGCATTGATGGTTAAACACCTGTTATGTTTTATGCAGCAATCCTCATTGCTGTTTGAAATCCTTGGACTTGTAGTGCTAATTAACTAACAAGCCTACATTCCCCCAAAAGATTATCTTCCACAAGGTTTTTCCTTACTTTTACACTGCCTTATCCCTGAGCAACTACATTTGTATAGGAAGACAGACTCTCAATTAAAACTCAGCTTAAAAAAAAAAAAAATCAAAAGGGAAGGGAAAAAAAAAGAGAGAGAAAGAAAAGAAAATATGCAGACAGTCGAGAACAGTTGCTTAAGAGATTGATGCTGGTGCAAGCACATTCATCCCTGGCGAGACCATGCCCAGGGCAGATGGAACACAGGGTGATGAAAGACAGCTCCCACTAGTGTGGAAAGAGGCAAGACAGCACAATATCCTAATATCAGCTACTTTTTGAAAATACTTCTAATTTTAAAGAACCATCCATTATATTACTCATTGGGGGAAAAAACATAAGAACTTGGTAAATTAGTAAATGTAATAGGGAATTTCTTACTACCTTAGAGGTTATTTAATCAACAGAAAAATAAGTTAGCAATATGAGCAATTTCAAAACTTTCAGTTTCTCTTTTTCCTTCAGGATTCACACAATCACATCAATCTCCACTCATTGAAAAAGTGCGAGGAACAGAACACCCATCTGGTGAAACCAAACGTCCACAGAGAAGCACTTCAGGAACCAGAAAGAAGAAAAACTCTATCCTCTCCTTTAAGCAGACTGCTGACCTGGTGAGGTAGAAGTAGCAAGACTGCATATTTGGAAGGGTAGAAGCAGCATAACGCGCTCAAACCCGCCTAGCATCACTTCTAAACTGTACGAAGAAACATCTTTTCCTCATTTTCAGAAGTAACAAGGCAAGGGGCAGCTGTGCCCACTAGTGAGGATAATGCTGCCCTGAGAAACAGAAACTTCAAAGAGCAGGTCCTCCCTGCAGTCACCAGCCTGGGTGTCTCCCCATTGACCTACCATTACCTCTTGTGGATTTGCAGTAGCAACGCCTCATCTACGTCTACTGCAATTGCACAGATGCATCCTCATCAAGTTTTTTACACTACCGTTTCATATTACATTTTGTTCAGATAAGAAAGCTTGAAGGTTCTGGACAGTGGTAAAGGATTTGTTTTGCACCTCTTAGTTATCAGACTTTATGAAAGACATCAATGAAATAGCAGCAGACTATGGAGAATAAAACCACTATCTCCTTCCTCAGATCAGCAGTAGTTAACAGCAGTTAAATGTTCACTTTGAAGACTTAAACTTTTGCACGCCCACAGTGCCACACTTCTCTAACTTAATCCGTCTACAGACTTCCATTCAAGCTTAAAAATAAAATTTAATGCTCAGAAGGTTTGAAAGACATGAAAATAACTCCCTTGTTTGCGTAGGAGTAAAAAGTAAACAAAAAACCAAACATGAGCATTTACACACGCATGAATATTTTGTCAATTCCCCAAAACAAGGACATTTCCTGTTTGCACCCACAGAAAACAGAATCTTGCACCCACCTCTCATTTATACGCTTTGAAATATAGTGTCACCAGGACTGTAACATTGTCAAGCGTGCCGCCGCCGCCACCACCTCCAGGGTTGCGATGAAGGAGCTCGTGGAGCTAAGCACCTACACTTACCACGGGTAATTAGCTCACCGAGGGTGCCACTTTCACATAGGTTAATTCCTCCTTTGCGGAAAGAAGTTTTCCTTTCCCAAAGCCGTCGTGATTTATGAAACAAGAATGCCGTGCTAACGCTCAAACATTGAATATTGAATGACTTTTTAGAAAAGTCACTCAATATTCAAAGAAAAGAAAGCTATTAGCCTTGAGCCCAAGAAAAGAACCCTCGTACCTTTCTGAGGTAAGAAAAATTGTTATGCAAATCTCATCCACCTCTGAAGACCCTGACCTATTTAGAGCCGCGCCTTATCTTCTCTATAAAAAAATGTAGTCGCAAGAGACGTCGCTAAACCCCCTCCTCCCGGGCAGGCGGAAGCACCGAGGATACCCGCTCCGTCGTCGATTGCTACCTGCGGCTCCGCTCCTCGCCCCGCTCCGCGGTGGCAAAGTTTGGTTTGGGCTTGATCGGGGACCTCCGACTGCTCCCCATGACCGGGCTGGGTGTCCCCGGTGCGCTGAGTCCTCACCCCCAACTCCTTCTCGTCCTCAGCCGCACTGTGACATTGAGCAAGGTCCCCGCCGGCACCTGCCTAGCCCCAAAGCATCGTCCACCTCTTACCTTAGTTGCCGGCGAGAGAGGAAAGCAGCAGTCAACGCGGGGCCGGCAGACGGGCGAGCGCAGCAGCTCCGCTCCCGGCCAGACCGAAGCGAACGCGTTCCAACTCCACCAGACCCCGGCGGCTCGCCCACTACGGCCGTCCCGGCGCATGCGTCCGCTCGGTCCCGGCTGCCTTGCTCGCCGCCCCGCCTCGGCGGGCTCAGGTGGGGTGCGCACGGGCCGGGGTCGCTTGCGAGGGCGGGGCCTGCGCGCTCCCGGCGGCGGAGTCGGTTGGCACCTGTAGTCGTGTCAGGTTCTTGCCGAGAGCAGGGATGCGCCCAGTCGGTAGCCTTGATTGCTGTCAGAGCCGAGCTGGACAGTTCCCGCGCTCAGCGTCTGGGTGGCTCCTGAACCGCCCCGACTTGTGAGCGCTGACCTCGGGATCGCTCGCACCCGCTCTGAGGACACAGGCCGCGGCGAGGCGGAGGAACGGCCATGCAGCGGGGTCCCTGGAACCTCTAAGTGAAGGGAGAAAGGGCCTGATGACGGGAGCAAGCCCCTCTAGCACCGGCTGTTTGCCCCGGGCAAACGCAGAGGTCACCGATCCCAGTTACCTCCGTATTTGCCGATTCCTTTGGGACTCCTCGTCCCAGAAGCAACAGCTTTTTTTAATTAAGAAAACAAACAAATAAAACACCCGGACAAACCAAACACCTAGCTGAACCACCCTGCCTCCTGCTGTTCTTGGTCCCTTTTAGTTTCTAGATGTCAGGGGTATATCTCTTTGCTTCCTAAACTTAACCAGTCCCACAGACTCATGACTTTGCCAGGCCGCTGTGAGCAGTGTGAAATAATAAGCATTACTCTTAAGCTCTATCTTCTAAACTGTACAAAACTATGTCTAAGCATAAGCATTAAACTAGAAAACATTATTTTTCTGTTAAGTGGGTTTACAAAGACTATTAGAAACATCTATAGGCACTTAAGTGTAAACATTTTTATAGTATCAGCTTTTAGAATTCAAATATCCTTCCTGCAGATTATGATGTAAACAGGATAAATCCTGTGGTACTTAATTTGTTGTTCTGCAGAAAGGAAAACAACACTTAACAGTGGAGAAACCCTTCTTGTTGTATTTTAATTTAATTTTTTTGAGAAGCTCAGTGCTTCTTAATACTATTAAGAATTCCATCATGTTTTGTTTTATGTTCATTATTTTATAATTCAGAGCAGGAAATTTTCACAGTTTGAATTAGTCCTCCTATGAAAACATGAATGCAACTCTTCTTTGGGTGCTTTACATACCACAAACTTCTTCCTTAGAAGAATTTCAAACTCTAAAGCATCACTAAGTTTTATTGAAAGATTTGGTGATGACTCCTACAGAGAAAGAAAAGCTGCAAGCTGGACACGTTTCTTTTTTTGCCAGAAATTCTGAGTTTGTCTGAGTCTGTAATGCCAAATGGATAACATAGTAAGACGAATCCACTAGCAGTACAACTGGGAACACTGGACTAGTGGTAGAAGAATTGTGAGTGTACACAGCCCCTTCAGTAATTCTGCTCACACACATGCACAATAATAAAATTATTTATTTTATAATAATAAAATAAATAAACATAAAATAAAAATAATAAAAATAAAATTAATAAAATAATAGTAATTTTAAAATGCAGACTGGCAGGACTTGGTGTCAATCAAACACCAAGCATATTATCTTGAAGAGGAGCAGTGATATATGAGTGCACATTACCAATATACAACATTTTAGTATTTGATTACCTTTTATCTACCTTTTATCTGTTTTGAAGACAAACGACATAATCTAGAATAAACTCCAAAATATGTTCAGAAATCATGAAATATTAATGAAGGCTGGAAAAAAACCCCCAATAATTTTCATATCCAGCTGTTAAGTCCTATTGTAAAGAAAGAGTATTATATTCATGTAGTATTATTTTTCTAATATAAGCAGCTGCTGTAGTTGCCATAGAGATATTATTCAATCTCAGATTGAAAGGTGGTCTACAATGGCCATTCACCATATTTGCTGTTAAGATGAAAATGTTTAAGAACCCCTGTGAATACTATAACATTCTTCAGAACAGAAACATTTCTGTTCAGTAGGCTCATGAATTACTTTTCACAAAATGAAAGATATTTCAGTGAAAGCTAACCATCAACCTCCTACAGAGAGATGTAATGACAGATAGATAATTGTACATGGGTTTGAACACTTTATGTGAAAGTATACCTTGGATCCATCTTTGACAGGACTATTCTCATCAAAACCACCAACATTTAACCCACAACTGTAAACATATTTATAAAGCATTTCAGCTGAGTCTTCCACTGTGCAACCCACCATGCCCGATTCCCACTCCCTATAAATTACATGCTCTAGAATACAGTATAGGTGGGAAAACTGGAAAAATTCACATGTTCTGTGATCTCTATTCTAAGTGTCACGTTTCTTCTCTGTCAAACACTGATGTTATAAACTGTTGTATGATCTTAGGGGTTGAAGAATATCAAAATAGCTAAAGAAGGGGTGTGTGCAACAGGAGGACTATTTAACCTGGGAGAATCTCCTTGTTAAATAACTAGTCTGTAAGCTCAGAAATCTCACAGAAAGGAGAGGCAGCTACTTGCTGAATTTCTACAGAAATCTGCATAAACCAACCTATAAAAGCAGGTAGAAGTAAAGTATGAATATGCAGAGTAGGAAGAAGACCTTCAGCACTGTGAATTAGAATTGTTTTTTATCATTGCAATCTACCCAGAACTTTATATCTAGTTCTATCAAAATAAACTTACTTGTTTTTCAATTTTTAAAATATCTGCCATTGAGAATAAATTTCAGAAGTTTGTTAAGGAAAGGTATAGATTCCTGCTGAATGGTGCATGCAAGTAAACCCAAAACCAGTTACGGAAATCCCAAGAACTGGGAGGTATTTCCTGCCAAAGGGAACAGTAATCCTAAATCTGGATGACATTTTATGTGAGACTATGAGGAGAGGTTACCACTGGAACTCTTCAGGCAAACCTCACAGGTGTGATTTACTCTGTAAGAGACATTGTACAAGAAATCTAAGTAACTTTTTCTGAACATTTTCATCCATTTCTGTGGTCTTCAAAATTAAAATGTGATAACAAATTCCCAATAAAACACAAGTTAAAATTCTAACCACTTATTTCTATGCATGGAAAACATATGGTAAAGAAAATCAGAAGAAAATCAGTCTGATGACTGAAGCCTGATCTTCCATATCTGAATCCATGCCCTTTTCCCTAATGAAACGGAGATTTTTCTGGTATTTTTTTCACATTACTTTAAAAGACTTTCGAAGAGTTTTTCCCACTGGCATTCCATTCTTTGTTTGTTGCCTGTTTGTATTTTTTGTTTGGATTTTTTTTTTAACAAATAATTTATTTAGAGTTGTTTCTGGATCAAGAATATTTTT
Source organism: Eubucco bourcierii (assembly GCA_013396675.1). NCBI lineage: Eukaryota > Metazoa > Chordata > Aves > Piciformes > Ramphastidae > Eubucco > Eubucco bourcierii. Next base: position 52,574 of record VWZE01006225.1, on the reverse strand, counting down.
AAAGGCTTTAGAAACATCACTGATTTCCTTATTCAGTTTAATATTCATAGCTATACATGCACATCTTGAGTTTTTCTAAGGGAATCTGATCTTGTATAACCAGGTATCTTATATGCCAGTATATTTTTTTTTCTTCCCTGTTACTGCCTCTGGGAAAACAACCTCAGATTTAGTAGATTTCCATCTGCTTCCCCTGTTAAAACAGACAAAGCAACTACTTAGTCACCCTGCTACTTGCAAACCAATCTATCTTTATTTTTCTAGGTAGGGCAATGGTTTATTTTGGTCTTTTTTACCTTGCCTCTGTATTTGATGGAGTCTTTGTTGTATGGAATGCTTTTTGCAATTTGCTATTTGCTTTTTACTTTTCTTCTTTTTTTCTTCACAGATTGCCAGCTTCCTGGTGTTTTAAAAGTGTGCTTTAAGTGTCCCACTTGTCTTCTTAATTGCTCAGACATCTCATTTTAAACCTATGTCTGCTAGCTATAACTAGAATGCTCAGTATCTGATGACCTTAGCTTGGGGAGGGTGCTGGGAAATCATGTGCATAGCTAAAAAAATATTTAATAAGTTTATATTAATATACTTTACAAATCATCTGCCAACCATTCAATCTTACACAACTATACTATTTGTACCGTGTGACAGTGCCATAATAGTGTTTTTATTTCCTGATTGCATGTTGAGTTAAATGATACAGATTTAGACTGTAAGATGTTTGACATAAGAAATTATTACTTGTTTATGTTGTGCTTAGAAAACCATATCTATGAGCTATGACCAGGGTCGTATATTCACATTCAATATAAATAATAAATAAAATATGGAATAATCAGATCGTCTTCACAAATACGTCATCATTTATATGCTCACAGTTCTTCTCAAAATTACTTGTGAGCAAATATTTGTGTTTAATATTCCTTTGAAAAGGAATATTAAAGTTGTAAATCAACAACGCACATTTTGTTTGAATGAAATATTTGTGTCTGTACTTCATTACCTTACTGTCTATGTTAAATATTTTTCATCTTTTTGCAGGATATTCTTCCTCTGAGAAACAAACAGAAAAATGTAATCTGAAGAAAACCATCTGACATTTTTCCAAGTGCTGAAAAGAAGCTAAACCCTTCCTTTCAGTCACAATCTGTTCTAAGAATGAGAGCTCACTGGTATGTATTAAGACTATTCAATGTTATCCTGTCCCTTGAGAGTATCAGCTTCACAGATAACATGGAGGCCTATTCCTCTGCATAACTGATTACTGTGAATGCTGGAAACACTACAGATTTTTGTCATTTGGAAGCTAAATAGTGCCAACAACAGACAGTGAAAATCTGTGAGAAAATCTGTCTAAGATTTTAAAAATTCTGATTCAGTTCAAGGAGTATGATTATTTGTAGAGAGGGAAAAACAATTAGTAAAAAGAAAGTATACCAGTAACATAGGACATAAGAAGTTGAAAACTGTCAGGAAGAACATCTGAAAACCTGCCAGTAAAGTACCCAGGTAGGCTAGCCAGATGGCGTACTATTTGTTTTCACTACTTCATTTAACATAGAAACAAATTGTTCTTCAGCTGAAAAACAAAACCTATTAGAATATTTATTTCCCTCAGTATTCCTAGACCGACATCCATCAAAAATCATTAGGGGTTTCCAGATAAGAACTAAGCAGTTTTTCTTCTAAAGTACAGGTGAAAGTTCAGAGGCATCTCCTGAGTTCCCATCTGTTTTTTAAAAACTACCTGCACAGCATAGGAGTTGGAAAACTCTGAGAAGGGTAGTATAAGGAATCTAAAATAACTCAGTTGTTCTTTGTTATTACTGAGTCAAAACAAGGATGATATATCATGTATAATATATATGGGAAATTAGCGCAAACACCACCACCCCCTCCCATGATTCTGGGAAAATGAGATTCCAAAAAATCACTTTTTGGCTAAGGGATGGTCTCTTTTCTGAGAGATCTGCCATTTGAAGGTATGAAAACAAACCAAGCATTTGCAGCATAACTTTGCTCTGATGGAAAAGTATGGAATACAAAATGCAGTTAGATACTAGTGGTTTAGATTACATGGGAAACTAGTCATTTTCTGTCTTGGATGTGGCTTGGAAAAGGTACCAAGGAATAAGAGTAATATTTTATTCTTTACCTAGCCAATACTTACACTGGAATAGTTGGTGTGGAATAAAATAAGAAGGGTGGTGGTGAAAGAGAGATTCATTTCTTTACAATAACCTCAAGATCTTCTCTCAACAATGAGAATAAAAGAAAGCACTATGAAAACGTGTTGCAAATCTCAATTGCTTGAGTTAACAATATTCAATATGAAATCCCAGGGCATCATCCAGAATTAGAAAATAAATAATAATCCTTATAATTAATCCCCAGGGAGAATTGCTTTAGGGACAAGAAGAACAGGATTTGGCTAGGTCTATCTTTATCTTAAGCAAGACTACCAGTGGAAAACTGACAACACAGGTGATATTACTTAGCTACTGAACACCTATGGGGTGCTTTATGATGGTATTACAGTATGTTGCAGCATAGGAAGTCTCCGTGAGTACATTGCTGTACCAGAATATGTGTGTACAGTCAGCCTTACCTATACAAAGGTCCACACAAAAAGCTTGTAGCATTACCTATGTCAGTAGACACTGTGTGCCATACTATTATTTCTGAAAATTTGTAGGTATTTGATTACTGGTTTGTTGGGTTTTCCCCCCTCTAGCAAACAGACTGCATATTAATAATTCCCTATCATATAGAAGAGAGATTTTAAAAACTTTGTTTGTGTGTGTGTTTTGGGTTTAGTTTTGTTGTGTAATTGTTTGGTTGGTTAGGGATTTTGGTTGGTTGGTTGGTTTCGTTTTGTTTTTCAATAGATAACTGTCTCAGAAAGATACAGGGAAAAAACCCAACCTAACTGGAACAATTACATCCTTATAAAATCTGGAGTATCTTAACTATTTAAAGGACAAGCTGCGACTAAGCTTGTTTAATATAATCAGAAATGCAAGGAATTTCATTAATAGGGTGGATGTCTCTTAGACACACTAGGTAAGTGATAAAAATCAGTCTACAGGCCACAGTAATTGGACACCTGCAAGATCATGCTTGTGCCATAAGAACAGCAAAGAAAAACAAAAGGTAAACAAGATTTAGATTATTCTGATTTCCTAGTTTCATAGTTTGTATTTTCTTTAATGCCTTCATGCATATGGTATTTGCATTCCAGAAAGTTATTTCTATTTAACCAGTAGGAGGGATGGACACACCATTTTAAAAATACACAGGGATTTTATGCATCATGTTGCAGCTGGATTATACTATTGGTTAGAGAATAATACTGTGATTATTGAATTTCAGTTGGCAAATAATGCAGTAAAATAACTTTAGGAAATGTTTTAAAGACTAATTTTAATATGCAGCCTTGTAATTACATTGTATGTTTTTTAAACCCCAACACAATGTGTAATTAGTAACTACATTCACAACCCCACGACCTCACAGTTTTATAGTTAAAATATAATTACTGTATTTGCCACTAAGTCCCACAATGTTTTTAAAATAATTAATCTTTCCTTAGGTTATTTGTATGGATCCTGTACATTAAGATTTTAGGAAGAGATTAATTCTGGTAGAATAGACATTATATCAGCACTTCAGTTCTATATGTCACTTTCTCAGTTTACAAGTCAGCTAAAAAATATTTTTCTTCCCCTGTACTTTTCCATTCATTTACTCACTCATTCTGTAGAGAAAAAAATACAGTAATAGACACAGCTTAATTATATGCTAGACAGATCAAAAGCTGCCTCCTTATGATTACACAGTTTCAAAAAACAGAAGTCAGCAAGATAGTATCCACCAAACCAAATTACATCTGATGTAACCATAGAGAAGTAAATCAAGCCTCATTGGCAAGTTAAAAACTGTGCTACTGTGAGATTTACCACGTCTCTATAAGGAGGCTTGTACTGCACAAAAACCCCCAAAAAACCAAAACCAAAACAAACAAAAAACCAAAAAACAAAAACACACAAAAAGAAAAACAAAAAGGTGTAGCTTCAGTGATATCTAAATCAAAAACAGAATGGGAAGCTACTTTTTAGACTACAGCTGGGAAATGAAACAAGCAAACAAACAAACCAAACCAAACCAAACAAAAAAAGAGACACACCTGGTTTTGTACTGGTGAATTTATTACTATATCAAGCTCTTCAAATAACAGTGGCATTGTTGGAGCAGAGGGATGTTGGTCTCTGTGAAACCCTTTCAATTACTGTGCAAGATACAGGGTTTAGCCAACCTTGTGGTCAGAGATGTCTTCAGGCCACACAGACCTGAGGCCCTGGTTTATAACACCTGCCAGACATCCTGCTTCTTCAGAACTAGCAAAAATGTATCACAGTGTTTCTATTTCACCAAGCCTCTGTCAGCTGTAGTGTCTGGCCGGGATGTTCTGAGTCCCAGTGACAGGCTGTAAAGTAACACAGCAATACACAGGGATAATGTTAAGGCACAGGGATCTCTGGGGGCTTTTCAAGGTCTGTTACAGATTTTGGAGAATGTGTGGATTTTGGAACCAGATTTAATACCTGTGCCAGAAAGCTGAAACAAAATTCTCCCTGAGCTCTTCCCACGGCCATTTGATGGATGCTCCAAGGGGAACCCTAATGAATATTCTGCTTTTCGTGTGGATGAGAGAATGCTTCAGTGTGCAGACAGACATTTACCTACAAAACAGCAAATGCAGTTTAGATATTAGGGAGGTTTTATCTAAGTTGGTCCACCCAGTAATTATGCTGAGAAATTAATTGAATGGAATTGGAATAACTCAGGGTAAATGAGCTATTAACCTACAGGATACTCTACTAAACATTTCATGCAAACTTTCTCATGTAGACTCTTTCCCTTTTCTTTCACTTCACTGTAAAGCTGAAATGAATGACTAAGTTAACAGGACATCAGCAATCATGGCTGCAGCGATGTTCAGCAGAACCAAGAACCCACCTTTCTTACACTAAACAATACAGATACATTAAAGTATCAATTTATTTTACATTTGGATGACATGAAACAACAGGAAAGAATCAAAACACTCTGTAGTCTCATTTTCTTTAAACAAGAAATCCCTACTGGAAACAACCATAGAAATTAATTCATTCCCAGATTAGACTGAAAGGAAGGCAAAGTGATTTTCTGCTCAGATCTACACCTATGCAAAGTCCTTCTCTATCACAATTTTTAGCTCATTAGGCACAACTTTTCATATTTCTTTTCCCAGTAGGCACAGGAAATCAGCTTTTTAGAAAATATGTGACAGCCTGGCAACTGCATGGTGCAGACAGGCTGTTGTGTCTCAGCAAAGGAATTGGTGACTCTCTCTACTGCCAGCCATCATCTCACAAGACAGTGCAACCCCCACCAATTCCCATTGGAGATTAAAAACTTCACAATAGCAAATGTAGTGGGAAGACAGACTCCCTGTAACATCCTGCATTTAATTTTTCCTTCACAGTAGAATGAGGAATATTAAATGGGCAAGAAAAAAAAAATTTTTCTCAAGAGAGCTATTTGCAGCCGCAGTTTGGTGGCTGCTTGTCAACAGTCCTTGTCCAGGCCAGCACTGGCCATCCTGGCCAAAAGGTCAGCGCCATACCTTGCTCTCAGCTGATGAAAGCAAGCAGAGTTGCTCTGTGTGGACTAAGTGACCCCTTCTGATTGAATTACAAAAAGTCCCCGTTGCCTCTAGAGAATTTTGTATGACACAAAAATATTTAAATTATTTTCATTCTGCCTTATCTACTTCTACATGTAAAACTGATATCAATTGGTATATCTCCTCTCTCCTCCATATTTTTATAAAGGGTGGTAGATGGATCTCTCTCACAGTTATGAACAAGTATTTCCCAACTTCTGCCCAAAATACACCAACCACATCTGAAAGTTAAGTATGTAGTATTTTGCTGTTTTCTATTGTAAACTACAACTCTGTTTAAGACCAATCATTAAGATTAGAACTTCGTTACAAGTCTGTGACGAGAAGAGAATCTGAGAAGATGCAGTCAGCCTTGGCTGTCCAGCACTGGCACAGACTGTGTGCATGAAGAATGTGTGTGTAACCTAAAGAGGGCATGGTGTATGCAGTGTTGTCTACCATAAGGGAGTTTGTAGCTCAGAAGACTGCTCCCTCTTCCTGTGTGAGCTAGTATCAGTCACTCTGGATGTTCCTGCATGCTGTCCTCAGGTTTACACCAGGTAAGACCTGAGAAGGACCTACTACCATGGCTTAGTGTTGGGCTCCAGCACCAGGGTGTTTCTGGGACATCACCCTCCTTCCCAGCAGCCTGCTTCCCTTGGCTGCTAGCCAGACCTCTCATCCTGCCATCAGTTCAGGTGGTTGAAGGGCATGGAGAAAGGGCCTGGTCAAGCACTTTACAATAAAGGAAAACGGAAAGCAAGCAAAGGTGATGTGGTTGTGTTGTCCTCAGCTTGCACCGAAGTCTTTTTGCATGTGACATTCTCCCTGTGCTACGTGCCAGGCTGCTGCATCTCTGTGTCTGGGGTAACACATGGCCTGACAGTGGATTAATAAATCCAGAGGCACTAATGCTGTGTTCACACTTCCTCCTGCTTTCGGCACCTGCTGTAGCAAGTCAGAGACAGAGCAAGTCTGTAACGTCTGCTTGTGATTGAACTTAGCAGTCAAAGGGACTAAAAATTTTATTTATTTCATTGCTTTTTTAGCTACTTGGCATGAAACAAGTTAAGCTCCAGTTGTTCCCAAAGGAGTTTCAAATGAAGGTGCTCAGCCACTTGAAGGCACAAGAGAAGGGATTTTTCCCACCCAGTCTCTTTATTTTACTCAAACACCTTTCCCTTTAAATACCTTTTTTAATGTATCTGAACTTCGAGTCCTTCAGTTATTCCCTTGCAAAGATTTTAATATTTTCTTCAACCATTTGATCTTTTAATTCAAGTTATTAGTTGTGAAAATTATATCAAAGGTCTTTAGGGGAATTATTGACCATTTTTAGTTGCATGATAAATATTTGGTAACAATTAAAAGCATTAACTTAAATTTAATGAAAATTATAGGAACCACCAAAATATATAGGAGGGAACCTACTTGGAATAATTTAATCATCCGTACTTTCAAAAAGCCTTTAATAACACCTGCAGAACAGGCTGTTAAAGAATGCAACCAGTTGTGAAGTAAGAGATCAGGAATTGAAACACAGTGTTAGATTATAAAGCACAAAAAGACATGCTGAATATTCTGCATGCCAATAGGTAAACAGTGAAACAGTCCAAAAAAACATGTTTTAATATTCTGTAGTACTGCCACTTGGGGGAAAAAAAGTAATAGGATCTTAAAAGAACTTGAAGTAGTTGAAAAGACAATACAATGACAGATGAAAGTCAGAGCATAACCATGGACAGCTCAGTCTCCCTGATTCAGTGGCTGTCAAGAAGCAAACATATAGACTGTCCCAAAGAATAAGGAAAAGCAAAAACACTAACATGGAAAATACAATATCATTCTGAAAATTAGTGGTGTGGTACCATCAACTAGCATGTAGCGTTTGGTAGCCACAGAGCATGGAGCAGAATCACAGAGGATGGAGTGAGAGAGAAAGGAGAGAGAATAACAACTATTATAGGCTGTGAAGGCTTTGCTACTGAAGTGAAGCTCTGAAGAAATGTTTCTAGAAAAGATAAACAGAAAAGCACTTAGCCCTCGACACTGGCAGTAATAAATATAATATGGAAGAGGAAACGAGCAATTCTCATAGCAGGAGAGACATTAAGTGAGAATGAAAACAACACATTTAAAACAGATTACAGCCTTTTTATTTCAATGTTGTAGATGATCCCATAATAATAATAATAATAATCTGCAAGAATTGTAGCATCTTCTTCTGAAACACTGATTGACAAAGAACTAAATATTTCACATGTAATTCAGAATGATCAGGTGTAGCAGAAAGCTTATTAAGAAAATAAAAGGCGATATCTGGAGATACGGGGTTTCCCCTCCATGCCTTCAACGTCTTCTTTTATTAAAAAGGTTATTGTGGTACACACAGAAAAAGGAGAGACTGGAATTATTAGGAACAGTGAAAACATGAAGTTAAAGCTAGCGCTAGGGTTAAAGTGCAAATTAATCTTGCCATTCAAAATAAGAATTTCACAGACTGACAACAACTGCCATAGAACTAACCTTAAAACTCACTCTCCTTCAACTAGAGTGTGATGCACAGATCATTAAAACAATCAATCTTCATACTGTATTTTCTTTATAAACTACAGTGAAACTGCAATTATGGAAATAAAGCCTTCCTATAAATAATGCCAAACAAGAAAGTTTTTGATTATACATTTGCCCAAAGTAAGGCAGACCTTGAGACTTGGGTAGAAACCCTTGCTCCTTACCACATTGGTAATCACAGTCCTTCAGACCACAGGATGCACCACTCATCTGCCTTGGTTTGCTGAGGGACAGTCTGATCTTGACATACATACAGTTACATGGAAACGTCAATTTCAGTTACTCCTGGAAAAGAAAGTGCAATTGAATGTGTATAAAACATCAGAAAGTAACAGAAAATATACTCTACATTTAGCACATACCTGGGGCTAAACTGTAGCAGTGACTCTATCACCCAATAACCGCACCCCAGCTGAGAAAGGAGATTAAGAAAAAAGACCCACAAGTTGAAATGAAAACTAATGTAGTGAAACAGCCAAAATAACACCAATGCAAATATACAGTGTACAAAGTTATATGCAGCCCAGTTAATGTACAGCGGTGACAATAAGGCAGTCCTTAGGAGCAGGATAGTAACAAGAACCTCCAGAGATAGGGAGAAGCAGGAAAAGAAGGAAAAGGATGGGTCACAAGGAGCTCAACCAGAAGCAGCCCTCATTCTCAACAAACTTTCCCCTTGGTACAGAGCATGACATTTGTGGTCAGGGATACAACGGAGAGCCAGTTCAGGTCAGCTGCCAGTGCTCACAGCCTGCAGACCATGCCTGGCCTGCGATTCCGTCCCAGCAAAACCAGAACAAGTAACAGTGTGGATATCTGTAGTCCATCTTTTGAAGTGCCTGTCATTAGTACTATTTCACAAAAGCAAGACTTAACATTTTGTGTTGTTATCACAGTACAGACGAAAAGTAATGTTTCAGATAGTATGGTGATAAAGCATATTACACATATAAAGAGCTGAAAGTTCTACTAGTAAGCTATATTAATTCACAGGTACAACTAATCTTCAGCTCTTGTGTAAAAAGGGAATGAAAACAGAAGACTGGATGCAAGTGTATGTCTGCATTTATACATATGTGGAAAACTGAAATAAACTTCTCCAATATGTCTTGCGACTCTACAGAGAGCTAAAAATTAAATGAGAGGAAATAATTACTTTGCAAAATGAAACAAAAACCCCCCAACTCTCTGTGCACAAGAATGAATTTAAATTTAGCCTGAGGTTCCACAAGGAGCATGAAGACTGCTCCCTTCCCTGCCATGGGCGAAGCAACAAACCCATCCTCACAGCCATATTCACATACCCAGCACGAGCGGAGAAAATGATGGGCTGTGAAGCGCTTACAGATGACATCTCAAAGAATTTCTGTTTCAAACAGGTACAGTGATCAAAACAGCCTGATGCACCATCTTTCTCCTACAAAGAGTTTTTTTCTGTACAGAGAGAACAGGAATGAACAGAGCCGCAAAGGGATTTTTTTTTTTTCCCCAGCTGCATATTTTCAGCTTCTTATTTCAAGCACTGAGCAAGTAAGTCACTTGGCTTCGATTTTTTCTTAAGTGCTTTTGTGCTTGACCTCTGGCAACTCATAACAAAGTGTACACGGCAAGAAGAGAGCCCTGTGAATCTAATCAAAGAACAAGAGCCTGCAAACCAGACATTCAAATCCAACCTCAAGGCCTGAACAAAAGAAGCATATTCGTTAAAAGTGTGTATCCCGTTCCAGATAGTCATCACTTCAGCATTCCTTCCTCATGGGAAGCCACAAATGCTGTCTGCAGCCCTAATATAGATATGATGCAATATATCAAGTTTTCAATTGACTATTTCAACCCTCAAACAAAAAGTTTCTGTCGGCTATGTTCCCTGACACTGAAGTCTGTTAACACAGTTAACAGGTTAACTGACAGAGCAGACCCAGAGAAGGCTACATGAAACCCATCAGTTATTTAAGGCCACTCCTCAAGGTGTGTATAGATGCCTTTTTTAAAAGGAGACAGAAAGAGGCAAGTCTGGTTTTGAGTGGCACATAGGAGACAAGAAGGGGAGGACAGTTTGAGAGCACGCAGTTGCTGTGCGTTTTCTTGAAAAAGTGTTCGAGACTCCCAGCACTAAGGAGTGGTGGTAAGAGGAAGCATGGGATTCTTTCCAAGATCGAAACAGCAACGTAAGGGAAGGGCTGCTTTCAGCCACCTAATTGGGACCCGGTGGAATCTTTCTCTTTTCAGCATGACTGGCCTGTATTATTTTTCCAGAATAACTTTCAAGTTGACTAGTCAGGTGTTCACCTGTTCCTTAGGTGATTGAGAATCAAGATTAACATGGAGGACAAGAGGAAAGTATTTGCAAAAGTTAACTTTTGTGTAATGAAGCTATTCTCTCTAGGTGTTCTTCGTAGCCAAGTGAGGCAGTTTCAGTTCATTGCGTGCTGCAGAGGTTTTTCTTTGCTTATGAATCACAGAACAGCCACTGTATCTTAGACTCTTGGGGTTCAAGTCAGCCATTGTGAAAACCCTCAGAGACACGGTTAACTATCCAAATCTACTGTTTACTCTGCTTGAAACATTACTAGAGTGATGGTCACCCAAATGGACATGAACACAACACACCCAGCTAAGATTTCTCTTCTACTAGCCTTGCCCAGGTATGGGTGATAAACTGGTTGAACAAGGCACACTTCTCTCCATGAGCCTTTATGGCCGAAAGACTCTGGTCGATTACGTAACACACCAGTAAGAAGATACAAACTCTTAGGATTCCCTACAAGGACACGGAAGCTTATGGGATCCATATCCATGTTACATGCTGAGCCCTCTTTACTTCTTCTGCTACTATAGTACCACCATGGCTCCTCTGAAGGCATATTGGCATATAAGAAACCGTTTAGACAACTCTATCCAAATTCAGGAACCTGTAAAAATCTGTGAGTGATTCCTCCTAGCAAAGGTGGCATAAAATAAAGTCAATCAGGAAAAAAAATGTTTACAAATGTCAGACTGACCAACCTGCAATTGTCCTGTAATTCACTGTTCCACGGTAAGGAGGAGAAGGCAAGCTTCTCCTTTGTTGGAGGTGTAAACACACATTGTTCCTTCAGTCAAATTATGCTTTAAAGATCATTGTTTCAGATGCATTATGGTGATATATAGTAAATCTTTGATGTGTATTTTTAACATTATGCTTTTCTGGATGGCTAACACTGCATGTGATAGCAAAATTCAGAAGTGCTAGAAAATAAACCATAAGAACTGTAACAACAACAGGAGAAAATGAGGAAAAGCCTAATGGGAATAAGCATACCGAGCAACACAAGCACAGGCGATATAGGAGCAGCATCTGCAAACGACTGGAGAAAAGATCTTATGCCTACCCCTGTTAAATCAATGAGCATCTCTCCAATTAGCTTAACTATTACTGCAGGGCAAAAAAAGAATGCTGAAAACGTCCAGCCTTTATAGAATAGAGCAGATTTATCCACAGGGACTTGAAACATACAAGGAATCTTTAAGTTAAACCAAATTTTAGGTAAGATAGTAACAAAGAAGTTTTTACACAGTTTTTTATCATAAAAAAAGACCACAATCAGAAATTTCACAAGAGATCTTGCAGCTGTGACTGAGGGATAAAGCACCTCCAAAACTCAGGTAAGCAACTAAGAAAACGCTATTGGATCAGCAATTTTATATGGAGAATGCACATTTCAGTTCAGTAATGAAGGAGCAATACCAGACAAGTAGCTGAAACCAATTAGTGCTGCACCTGCTGTGAGAACAGCTGTGAACTCACCTCCTTACCTGCCATAAACACCCTGACACTGAAGACAAATTCTGGTATTTCTTGAGGCTTTGCATTCCCTTCCACACCCTTGCTCTTCCCTTCCCCCTTCTAAGAAATGCTGCAGCTTATGTTTTTAGTCTCAGGGAAAATTTTCATTCCCACTTTATTTTATAAAATTGTTGGGAAAAACCCCTCCAACTGGACATATCTTACACACTCAGAATGTGAGTTACTGTTCTTAACAGACTTGTCTGGTTAACGCTTTAGTAAACTATTTTCCCAACAACAGTAAGGTTTTAAGTTACACCCTGTTTTTATTTATTTATTTGTTTGTTTGTTTATTTCCCAGTTTCAGGGAAAATCTTGATGATAGTCGTGAGTAGACAAGAAAATCGTACTAGTCTCAGCCAAATTATAGCTTTGCTTAAAGGAAACGTATAAGCAGAGTACCTCTGAAGTGACCAGTTTTTTCCAAAGTAATTATTTTTCTCGTGCTATTTTTCATCTAATCTATGCTTTATGCAGAGTTTTAAATTAGAAATCTCTCTATTCTGCATTTTGTTTCTCAAAACAAAAGCTTAAATCCCCCAACTAGCAGCTTATCTAACTGAAGATAAATTGAAGGACAAGTTTCCCTCCTTTTTGTTACTAGAGTAACTGAAGTCAATTCCCTCTGCTAACAGAATAATACACTCTTCTTAAAATGCTCCAAGAAAATTAGCCTTATGCTTTCAACAGTAAAGATGATTCAAAGAAGCGTAGGAACGGTGACTGCAGATGACTGTTGTCTTGCACATTCATAAAACTTAAAACATAAAATGTAATGACAGAGAGGCACTTGAATTGCTACTGAAGCTTGAAGTCTCCAGTCTAGCTCCTGGGGTTTTTTTGGGGGTTTTGGGTTTTGTTTGGTTTTGTTTGGTTTTTTGGGTGTTTTTGGTGGCTGACATACACTAAGCTACTTTGAAGCACAATCTGCTTTAAGAAATTAGTAACAGTTGTGTTACTGGAACCTTAGGTAAATTACAGAAAACCAGTCTCCTAGGTTAAAATAATATACCAACTACATCTAATTAGTACTACTAGTACCTTTCAAAATTAATTTGCTATATGTACAGACCTGTTTGCAACATTCATTTAACATGAACAAGGCAAATAGGAAAATATTTTTGCAATTAGGTTCCTGTTCCAATACAGAACTGTTGAGATAAACTATCTGCGATTTGAAGACTGCAGTATTGCTTTAGTAACAACTACAACTGCTTTAGAAAGCATGACCTATTAATGACACTTCTAAATTATTTTTAAGAGTGGATAGGTTTGTCTCCAAATTTATCCTACTTGCTTTCATATGGCGGTCAAAGTTAGACAATTTATATAACAAGGTAGCTTACACAGTTCTCTTTCCTTTACAAATCCCTTTGTCAGACTTCAGTCTATGAATAATCAAGTTTCAAAGAACTTTCTCTAAACAAAATTATTGTTATGGAACAGAATTATGGTTCTTACAAATACCACAAACTTTTCTCTCAAGACTGATTCCTACATGGACAGAGTATTCACTGTGTGAGTCACCAGCTCATCTCTAGAGCACATAATGCCACCACAGTGAGGCAATTCTTAATCTTAGACTGGTGGAGCCATGCCCCGAGGCAAAGGCAGCTGATGGAGGTTCATCAAGCAGCAGAGGCTCTCCTCCCCTCCTACCACCAGGCAATACGAGAAGACCTAAAAGAGAAAAGTGGAAACAGGTCCCTGCTCAGGGAGGCAGGCAAATCTCCTCCCAGCCTCCTTCACCTTCCCAGTTGCCCTTACACAATCAGTATGGCCAGGATACAGAGGAAGCAGATAAAGGTCCACCCAGGGTGTTGCCTTGGGTGACTCAGTCAGCCCCATGAATTAGATCTACTTAAGAAGTATTCTGCCACAAACAGCACCTCTGGCCTGGCAAGATCATGAAGCAGATCCTCCTGGAGGCTTTTCACTAAGGCATACAGTAAACGAAGAGGTGACTGGTGTTAACCAACACGGCTTCATCACGGGCAAATCATGCCTGATGATCTTGGTGGCTTTCTATGATACTTACAGCATTAGTGGATAAGGGAAGAGCAACTTACACAGCACTGTGGACTTGTTTTTCCTTGTAAAGAATATAGTGAAATAAATAAAGGACAGGAAGACTGATGAGGGCTACAAAGTAGTCCCACACAAGGAGAGACTAAGTAATTTTTTAACTTCTGGAAAAGAAATGGCAAAAAAAATACATGTTTAGGTCTATAAAAATGACACTCGAGGAAACAACTACATGACATTATTCAGAAAACACACTGAAAAGTAGCAAATGAAAGTGATCAGGCAGAAGCTGTAGAAGAAGTATACTTTTTACACAAGCTATATAGTGAAATACTGAAATTGGCAGAGGATGCTGCAGAATCCCCCTGAAATGAGTTAAAGAATTAGGCCACTTACTGGGCAAGGCCTTATTTAAAGATGCACAGAGTGCCTTTGGCTTAGGAAGTCATTAGGCTGTAGTCTGCTAAAAACTGGGATTGCACTCAGTATTACTCACCACTGTATCTCTAGGCTGGAAGCACTTCTGGTCTGCCACAGTGCAATACTTCTTCTGAGCATGCAGCTATTAAGATGCACACATTAACCTGCTTGTATTACTAATGATAAAAATAACAGCTATTGTTAACAGGTTATTCTATCAAATAAACATCTATTAATGTTTCTGGAAATCGAAACAGAAAAACACGTCATGAAATTGTAAAGAGAGCTAAGACTTCAGCTCAAGTCCTAATGCCATCCTCTCCATTTTGCTCCCACCTCAAAAAAAGAGGACAATGTTTTTAGCAGCCAGTATGAAATAACAAAGAATTGGAGATATTTAAGATAGCATTTCCTGATCAGCATGTCTGAGATCAAACGCTTTGTTTTTCAAGTTTTCATATTTATTGTTTTCATGTATTTCCATTTATTAAAAATGTAATTAACAAGCTTTTAAACTTGAAGGTAATATCTCAAAAGCTATGGGTTACTAAAATTTATGGCTATTAAACCCATAACCTAGCAAGGAAAGTGTTACTCGGGATAAATTACATTAAGTTTGTACAATTAAACCATTATGAAGTACAGATCATTTCCAATATTTGTAAAGATCTATCAAAGAAGCATAACAATTATCAGCAGCATTCCTTTTAGAAAGCATTCTTTAAAATTAAGTTCTCCTGGAATTAACACACACTGCCTAAATGCATAAATCACTTGGAAAATGAGAAATGCTTTGACCAAAAAACCACCACAGTTTAAACAATATATACCTTACAATGCCACCAAAGCATTTTTAGCTGTGTGGTACGGCAAGATAGAAACGTGGGTTCTTTTCCTCCTCTCTGCAATATGAATTTTGTATTTTCCATGCAAATGTTGTCGACAAAATATTTTTACTCATGAAAGCCTGCAGAAATAAGTTCTGTTAAACACAGAAAAAAATCTAAAATGTGACATTTTTCTTAGAAAAATGTTGTGACAAGATTTAGGTGAAACAGATCCATTTCCTTAGGAATTGTTCTGTTTTCTGTTATAAAACAGCTCAAACATTTTCTGTTTATACAAGATGAATTATGATTTACATATGAAATGTGTAAGTTGTCATATGCCCAGCAATTTTGTTTTTCTTTTTTAACTTTGTAAAAGGAAAATTTACAACTACCACCTCTGTCTTTCCTACTATTTCCAATTTCATGCTCAAAGACATCAAATATTTTCCTTACTCATTACAGAGATTGTCTTAACCAGATAATTTTGATTCATTGCGCATACATGAATGTTGAACTAGTTGCTTCAAATGACTCCTGGTAAGACAACTTATAACAGTAGCTGCTGCAGCAACTGGATTTTTCTGGGTAAAACTTCGCTTCTAATAATGTTAACACTTCAAGCCATGTAATTCAAGACACCTACAAAGATTTGAAACACCTCTCTTTGATTTCTGTTTTTTTTATACGCTGGGAAACATGTTTCCTAAACACTTCTTTTGTAGAGTTAAAGTCTATGACTTTTAAATCAAATTCATAGCTGAAAAAACCCAGCCCCTAAGATCCCAAGCGTAACTAGCTCAGGATGTTACAATATTAAAAAACACTGTGAAAAGTACCAGAACAAGTTGACACACTTTCAAATGTGACATTTAAAGCTGCTTTCCTGATTTTTAACTCTTGAAGAAAAAAAACGAAAAACCAACATAAATCGACCGAAGTATTTCCTGAAAAATTTGGTCAAACTTGTTTCGTGTTTGTGAAGCTGAAAGAATATACAGCTGCAGAATGCCTGAAGCACTTGTGCTGACGTTTTGGAATTTTTATAAACCTCCTCAGATGACATTTACATTGCAATGTGAAGTTTCAACATTTATCACCTCCGTCTCAGTAACTGACTTTCAATTAACAGTTAAAAGCCAATGCTTTTTAGACTATAAAGTTGCAATTACAAATACTTGTAACCAAGTGACAAAAACACCCATTTTGCTGAGATCGTAATGGTTTTATTCACAAAATAAACAGCTTTATCTCTCTAAAAGAAGAATTTAACAGAAAAACTCAAGGCAGCAGTTATAAAAAAGTGGTACTGAAAATCTGGAAAAGTCTGATAAAATTTACAAATGCAAACTATCGCTTTGTACAAAATATTTTTGTTTAAAGAAAGTTCAGCAACAGATTTCAAAATACAGTTTTACCAACTCAGCAATGCATTTATATCACACTCCGGTCAAGTATTATTTTCGCCTGTGTGGGGAATTCTCCCTTCGCCTGTCCTCGTTCTTCCTGGATTCCCTGTACTGCTCGGAGTGGCGGCTGTACTTGTCCCGGTGCTTCTCGGAACCATTTCTGTGCCGGTCCTCTTGTTCCTCGTCTCTTGGACTTGAGTTGTTACGGGCTCGCTCTCTGGATTTAGATCTTTCTCTTTTTCTGCTGCGATGTCCATTATCTTTGCTCCACTGTCTGTAATTTTCATCATCGGACAAAGAAGCTCTTCTCTCCATTTTTTTTGGTTTTGAATTACTGTGTTTATTTTCTAGATCCTTATTTCTTTCATGGTTTCTTTCCTTTCCACTATAGTAACCATCTCTGCCATTGGACTCATCTCTGTGATACTTTGATACATCTTCTCTCCTGTGTGATTCTTTCAGTTTTCGGTGATTTCTTTCTGATTTGCTCTCAGTATCACTTCTTTCCTCTTGCTGCCTCCTTCCTGTTTTCTTTTCATGGGACTTCCTTTTCCTTTCTTGCTTTTTCCTGGAAACTTCATCAGATTCTCTATTTTTCTTTTGAACTCTCTTTCTTTTGGCTTTAGGAACATCTGAAATGATAAAAAATTATAGGAATAAGGTTCAATGGTAATTTATTAAACTTAACTTGTAAACCTACCTAGAAGTTCAAGATTTATTTTTTGTCAGAAAACCTTCATGGGATGTATCTGGACAAGGGTTTCAAAACAAGATGTGTGATTTCACTGCTTCTCCCCAACCCCAACTGATTATCTCATGAAATGGGGAAAAAGTCACCCATTCTTTAATTGAGCAGGTACTGATTATTTTTAAATGCCTGCCTGCATTACAGGTTTTTTGTTTTACATAAATTCCTCATAGAAGCATGAACTGACTATCAAGACAAAGACTATCCTCCATTTTTCCTCTGTGCTTTCAAGTATTTTTGGGTAACTACACTAACACAAGAACCATATTGTAAGGAAAAGCAAGTTCACAATGCACCATCTCAAAACCTCAGCAGCATACAAATAAGAAATTAGAGAATGACCTTCTGCCTTTCATCCATTTACAGTGCTTAACAGGTATGGAAAACATGATGCAGCTCAAACCAAAAGAAAACTTCTTCCTCAACTTACAAAAAACTCCAACAAGCCTGGACTAGAATGCAAAATATCACTAAGCAATCATATCGTTAAAACAGAGTAACACACTAAATTAGAATCTGACATAAAATTTGCAAACCTGTAGACCCAGGAACTTTTTGGGTATGTAAGATACACTTCTGTAATTGAAAATGGGGACTGCTCCTTCCAGTTAACTAATTAAGAACAAGTAAAATTTCTACAGATCTGGCTGTCACTGACAAGTATCCATCAGCAAGTCTTTTATCCATTATCAATCTGGCAGTGATACCTGACTTTTGCAAACCTCTATCCACCATCATCCTCTTGTTGAATTCATACAAAAAACCCA
Organism: Eubucco bourcierii; assembly: GCA_013396675.1. Taxonomy (NCBI): domain Eukaryota; kingdom Metazoa; phylum Chordata; class Aves; order Piciformes; family Ramphastidae; genus Eubucco; species Eubucco bourcierii. The sequence goes on along the minus strand of VWZE01006225.1, from coordinate 34,274 downwards.
GGCATAGCCGGTAAAGTCATACATCAAAGCACTCTGAAGAATAATGTTTTTAGAAAGATCACTTTTCCTAGACTATCCACTCTCTTAAAATCATTTACTTTCCCAATTACTTCCTGCAAGTGCTTATCAGTCAATGTAGACTAAAAACAGCAGATGGGGAAAAATCCCCAGCACTACCCTATAAGAAACAAGAGGCATGCTAAAATTGGTTATCTCAATTGAGATAGGGGTACTGCAGCAATATAACAATGGACCTCTGGCTCCTTTTCAGGAGAAACAGTGACAGTTTTGTCAACAATTTAAGATTAAAACTAATTTCTGTATTTCTTAATACACACCATTGCTCATCTCAGTGGAACAGGCTTTGGCTGTTTGCTCTTTATAAGTAACCTCTGTATTTCACACAGCAGTATTTACTGTCAAGAACCATTTAGAACCGCCAAACACAGAAAGACTTGGAGCTACAACAAGTAACACCCTGCCTCAACCTAGTAAAGAATACAGTTCTCTCCAAGTAGAGAATACAGTTCTCTCCAATTAGTGTTTAGACCAGAGACAGAAAAATTGTGAAACCATTCTGTAAAGATCAGATAAAAGACATGCAGTAAAATGGAAGGTCCTAAATCTACCAAAATAAAGTGTTCATGCTAGCAGACTGCAGACTCAGTTGATTTGTCACTAAGGACTTCCCTCTCTGGTTCCTATCAAGCAGCTCAGCAGAGTTGCAGCTGTCTACGCAGGGGCCATCTGGCTCTTCGCTGAACCAACAATGCCTTCTCTGACCCTGTTTAACTGTGCCCTCCTCTACTGCTTTGTCGTCATTAATGCGATTAATGCGATGACACACAAATCAGGCTTTGTACAGTCAGACTGCGAGGGAGAACAAAAAGGTATTTCCAAAGCATAAGCAGTACACACTTCTTTTATTTTATTAATCAACATTTTCATTTCAATGGCACATAATAAATCAAATCAATTTTGAGTCAGCAAGCTTCTGTACTATAGAAAGTCATGCTGTGTTATCATCTGTTCATGTTATGTGCAATGGGGGAGACTGCACACACCAACTCATACTAGCATGTACTTTACAGATTAGGCAATGCCTGTGACACACTGTGCCCAAGAGAGTGTTCTACATCAGCAGTGTAGCATACAATACTAAACGCCAATTAAAATGCACAAAATGATAAAATATTAAGTTGCCAGTAAAAATTAATACTCCTTTGGAAATTTATCTACAGGCAAGGACCTTTTCTGTCTAACCATGCAAAGTCTTCCTGAGGAAGCAGAATTAGAAATGGATATTTGGAAAGAGAATAAAATTTAAACACATTGCAAGAATGTCATTTCTGACCCACGAAGCAGCACATATTTACAAGGAAGAACACAAGTAATATCAAGCTTACTCAATCAAGCCGAGCAAAACAGAGCTTGTAGACATTAGTCTCTACAGTTCATTGGTAAGCATTCCATAGAGATTATTAATAGGGTATGACTCTAATCCCTCCATCCTCCATCAAACTGAAATGTAGTACTGTGCAACAGGTATCAAATGTGTTTAAAAAAAAAAACAAACTAGAAAAAAAAAGTTCCTCAAATATTTAAGTCTCTAAAAATGGAACTCAGATTTTCTCAATTATGAAATAAATTTCCAAATATTTAATATTTTAAAACCTGTAACTTTAAAAAAAAGTTACTAGTTTCTTATAGCAGAGAAACAAATACACTCTATAGATGCTTTTTTTTCTCAAAACAAGTATATATAGAAATAAACGTATACATAGAATAAAAGAGAAGCATAGAGTTACATCTAATGTTTAAGTACCTGAATCACTGCTGCTGTCACTGCTGGATGAGGAATCACTGCTGCTGGAGGACTCTGAGCTACTACTACTGCTGCTATCAGAATCAGAATCTGATGAAGAGTCTGTGTCTGAAGATGAAGAGGAATCTGATGACTCAACATCCTGTTTTTGCGTCATTATCATCTTTGGTGCATTTTTAAGATGCTCTCGTAATTCATCCCTAATTAACATTAAAAAAAAAAATTCAATTTTTAGTTTTTTTAAGAGGGAGAGAAGAAAACGAAAATAAATATCAAATCAGAGAAGTGTTCCTCACGTTAGTCCTCCAAGGCCAATAGAAGTGAAGAAATTGATGGCAAAACGAGTATTCCTTGGGTTATCCCGAGGCAATAATCCCTCAAAGAAAGGCTGCAGCGTTCTGATGGAAACAAACATCTAAATTAAAGACCATGCCACCTTAGCATTAATTCTTATTTACATTAATAAACTGAAAAAGAAATTGCATGGATCTCCATAGGACAGCAGAAGTTTTCTTTTTACATATTTTTCAATATTTTCATTATTTACATCTGATGTACCTGATCAAAACTGCTATTTAAAAACTGGCTCATTTTATGAAATCAAACCTTCTCACACACAGAAGAATTACATACATACTGTCAGATTATGACACCAGAAAGCCTGATTCTGTGAAACCCTGAAGAGACCTGTGAGATCACAACAGCCTGTGACAGCAAAGGATAGTATTTGTTTACCAAGAAGTTCAAAGATCTAGGTATCCACGCTGAAAATTCCATCTAACAGGGCTCTAAGTACTATATTCTTCATCACACACAGGATCCCAGTTTACAGGAGGATAGCTCAAACAACTGAAAGGATTGCCAGGATGCAATGCATTAAATCTCATACAAGCTTAAAAGAATGTGTCATTTACACTGTAGTTAAGGATAAGCAACTAATCCTGGAACCACTGTTATTAATAGTCACGTGCTTTTTTTCTCAGAGAGAGAGCCTACAGTACCATTTATTACACAGAGGTAGAACTGACAACTCATAAAAACAGACTTGTACTTGGAAAACTCTTATACGACCTGAGTATCATTAGGAAAATAAATAAGATACAGCTTGCAAAGTCCTGCAGATACTTGACCCAAAACTTAAAGAGTAACACACTCAGCCTAATGGGACTCTGCAATGACTAACTCTATACACAAATTTACTCCTGAAGTACTGCAGCTACAAAAATGCAGTCTTCCTTGAACTTGAAAACAAGAGTTCTCATCTGTACTTCCTCAGATAAAGAAGCTAATTAAATTCATAGTTCATTTAAATAAAATTACAACTTACTCATCTTTTAACCTTGCGTTAAGATTAGGAAGACCCATATATTCACTGAGTTCCTGAAAGAATATTTTGACAAAAATTCTGCTGGAAGATGTGGTAGTTTCTTCACTCAGAATTATACATTCCAGGACCTGAACATAATTAGAAAAATAGTTAGGAAACACTTAAATTTAAACATACATTCTTTTATTTGTCTTTAAAAAAACTGCCCTTCTGAAATAGCTAATATAGAGTGATAAATGTGATTCCCTCCCTCCTTCCCTTGCAAGAACATAAAGCATGGAATTTCTGGTCAAGGCTTTCTTCTTCAAAAATCCTTTTCTACCACATGAACAGAGTTTCTGATCATAGTTACACCAATAATTGTTTTAAGATTTGTATCAGCCAGGAAAGTATCACATAAAAACGTTGTGTGGATTTCTGGGAAGTTAAAAGATCTGGGATTTAAGTCCCAAAGAGGTGAAATATTTGGACTGACTTCTGTATGCCTGAAGAATGAGGCTAGGCTGTGAAACAAGAATAAAACAGTACCAAAAGACAAGTTACTTTGATATTTCTTCTGTTATAATTTTACATTATTGCATATCAGAAAATAAGATTGCTTTATTTGTTTGGCTCTCAAACCACAAAATGGTACTAATTTAAAATTTCTTACAATTCTATGAAACAGAATAGGTGTAATTTTAAAAGGTTTCTCTGGGTTTGTTTTTTAGAGATAGTTCTGCTATTGACATTGCTGATTAGAAGTTCAAAATTCTAACAAAAATACCACCTACATTTTAATCAACCAATTCCATCTGTATTCTATAAAATAATAGTTTAAATCAGCTACTTAAGAATGGGAGAAGATGGTAATGATGCACAGGGGACAGAAAGAGAAGATGTAGCAACACAGTTCAACAGTGTCCAACAAGACAATTAAAATAAACCAGGTTGCCAAAAATACAGATAGTTCCAAATTATAGAATAAATACTAAAACTAATGCATTATATATATTATTTCTGAACACTGAAGATTACTTAATGAAGTCTAGAACCAGAGTTTTTTTTTACTTACACTCCAGGGAATTGAATCTGTGTACAGCAGATGAGCAAACATCTTGGCAACATTCCTCAGTTTGTTCGTTTCCAAACGATGAATGGTATCATATTGTTCTTTGAAAATAGCTTCAAAGGATTCCATATACTCTTTTTTCAACATACAGAAACGCTGAGAAATCACACAATTTAGGGGGAAAAAAAAAGATTAAACATGCAAAAAACCCTACATGTAAGTGACCTAATGGTTCAAGGATTTACCACAAGATTTTCCTTTTAAATAACCCTTGCAAGAGAATAAAATATCTTCAAATGGATACATTTTACTTCTTTAAGCAGTTTGTCAGAATAAGAAACTCATCTTCATTGCAAAGTAATAAGTAATAGTTTTTAACTACAGCAAGTAAACCAGCAATTTCTTTTACTTCTGCACATACAGCATTGTGTCACCTGATGCAACCCCATCAGATGTAACTGTTTGTTGGTTTTTTTTTTCCAAGGCGTTAGTTAATGACTGTTTAAAGTGAGAGAGGCAGCACGGAGCAGAGAGGTAAGACGCTTTGGACAAACTTTCCAAAGAACATGGAAATTAACACTAACATTCTATTGAATGTATAGATTCATAAAGCTCATTCTTTGTTACTGACTATCAGCAGAAGTTTTTAAGCATAACACGCTCCTTGGAGGAAACAACTGTTCTATTTTAACTAGTCAGATCTGTCAATATCATAGATAAGGGAAAACTTTTAAGTGTGACTAAATTAGGGATTAGTTGCACAAAACCAGAGAGCTAGCTGTTAAGTTAAAAAGACACATGCAAATCACCCACAATCCTGGGAAAGTATTCATTCATGTGCTCTAAATAAAACCTACTAAGCAGCTTTGAATGAAGTGATAAAAGAAAAGAGTTTCCAAAATTAATGTTTAGCACTACTAAAAGACTATTTTCTGGTAATAATATTTTTTACCTCTTTTTAGTACCATTCCTTTAGCACTGATTTATTGTTCTACCATAATGAGGAGAGGTAAAAGAAGTAACAATATAAAGAGGAAAATGTGTTCTCTTATTCTGCATTCCCTATGCTCATTACAATCAAAATGTTATCTCAATTTACTAAATAACCAACCACCTCACATAACCATTTCCATAATGGTAAGAAGATTAATAATTTAAGTTTGATACACAAAAGACAGCAAACCAATTAAATTATCTACCACAGGATCATAAAATGGTTTGAGTTGAAAGGGAACTTAAAGACCATCTAGTTCCAATGCTCCTGACATAGGCCAGCATTGAATCTCCCCAACTTCTTTAGGCAACCTGTTTCAGTGACTCACCACCCTCATAATGAAGAATTTCTTCCTACTGTATAATCTAAATCTAGCCTCTTCCTGATTGAAGCCATTACCCCTTTTCCTGTCGCTACGTGCCTTTGTAAGAAGTCTTTTTCCAGCTGCCCTGTGGATTCCTTCAAATACTGGAAATCCACTATAAAGTCTTCATTTCTCCAGGCTGACCAACCCCAACTCTCTCCTCTCTTCACAGAAGTGCTCCAGTCCTCTGATCATTTTCATGGCCCTCCTTTGGACCCACTCTAACAGTCCCATGTCCTTGTGTTGGGGGCTGGACACAATACTCTAGGTGGGGTCCTGGCATGTGAAATCTGAAAACACTCTATAGTTCATTAAGTATAAAAACTGAAAACAGAACTCACCCCTGCCAGTAAACCAAAGAATTTCTCATATGTTCTTTGTTGAGCACAGCAGTCAAGTATCATATTGCAGAGTTCTTTCTGGTTTAAGGAAAAAAAAAAAAAATTAAAAGTCTGGACAAATTTGCTGCATCACCAAGTAGCAAAATACTAAACAAATCTTATACTGACGTGAGTTTTGGAACAAGAGCATTTACATAAAACTTTTATTGGCAACATCAACAGTTTTCTGAATTTATCATCTTTCAGCCATTACCTGGAATGTGTATAAACTTCAGACATTCAAACTTCCTCTTCTGCCTAAGTTAAATGTATGAGTTGATGCACTGTGTAAATCTAAGCAAAAAAAGGTCAAAACCGATTTTAAAACTGATTTCTTTACCACAGTACGAAAAGGAAGTGTAAGATAAAAAGGGAATGTTTTAAGGGCTTTTTCTGGGGGAGGCAGAGGGTTTGGGTTTTGTTTAAATAGCACTAACTTCTGCATTTATAGAAACTTAAGACTCTTCACAGCTCCCAAATGTCAAAATGGCTTAGAGGTAAGTCTTTCTTGAAATTCAAACACAATGCTCATGCCTAGCAGTACATTTCCAAAATAAAAAAAAAAAACAAACCTGCAGATTTTTATATATACTATAATACCTTCAATTATTCAGCTGTAATTTTCACAACAAGCTCTGCTTAATATAAGTGAGCAGAAGGCTGTGCTTCACCGCAATTGCTTCAGTGGTGCACTGGAGAGCCCCAACACTTACATTCAGAAGGACTAAACTCATCACTGGGAAGTTGATATGATTAGACTTTAACCAAAAGTGAGAGAACTTCTCTAAAGAAGCTGGCTCAATCACTGTATAAAAGCACATACATGTGTTCTTGGCTAGGAAGGAGGAAATCTAGATAGATCAGCCTTCCAAAACATTTGTGCATCCTCCACAACGACCCAACTCTACTCTCATTTTCCCCTGTTTCCTGGTGGACATGGATGCTACAGCAGTACAACATAAGATGTTCTCCACTGGTAACAACTATCTAAAACAGTTAGTTCCAGTCTTCTTGGAATACAGGTTGTTTCTCCTTGTTCCCAATATCATTACTAATCATCCTCTGGTAGCTGCTCCCTCTTCCTGTTCCTTCACACATACTAAATTGAAAATCATCGGGAAACACATGCGGGTGGATTCTGCTTCGTACCTTGCCTCTAGGACTAGAGCTAGTCTGAGAGCAGTGAGCTAGGCAAGCACACAAATATAAGTTTAAAAACACTTCTTCCTCTGACCTGATATGTATGTTACAGATGGTAGTACAGCCACGAATTGGCTTAGGGCACATTTTGAAACATGAATTAAGACAAGTGGAGCAAACATTTTTATATAAATTAAGAGTCACGAAATATACAGTGCTTAAACAAGCCTGCAGTTTTTCCCCTCTAACTTTTTAAAATTACTATTATTTACTGAAAAGACCAACTCGGTAGCATAAGCCAGTTTACAACCTTCTCAAATAGGCTTCTGGTTGTCAGTCCTGTACCTTCCATTATCATTTTAATTTATCTTTGAACTAATAACACTCCCATAAAAATACTGGATAATTTTAAGCATTTTGCCCTCTCTACATCAGTTTATTGCAACATATACCAGATTTCTTGTTTTCCCTCTTGTACCAATCTTCCAAGCACGGATTCTGAAAAGAAACATTCTGCCTATCATAAAAACTCAAAACAAATAAAATAAACCAACCACACTGAACAAAACAAACAACAACAACAACAACAAACCCCTCCAAATAATAAGGTAGTAACACAGTAAACAAACTTACAGATGTGTTTAAAAGCATTCATTTCCACACTGTCACATTGTATTAATGTGAGGTATCAAAATGCACGTTAACTTTATATATAGTCTTGTTTAATAGTAATGCTGCAGTTAATCTGTTTCTAAACAATAAAAAGGGTAAAGTGCTGATGCTAACTGCTAATAACATCTCTAAGACTTGAAAATCAAATCACTTTTCTTCCTCATCTTAAATGTAGTTCTAACATTTGTATCCCCTTGTGGTTTACAGTAATTAAGTATTTCAACATTTTAATTAAATATTACAATGATTTCTAGGAGGGTATCTTGAATAACTGCTTGTGTAAGAGACTTGCACACAAAGACATTCTTGGTAGCGATATCTAACAACTTGACATTAGGTTTAGAGTACAGATTAAAAATTAGCAAACTAACCTGATTCAATTATTTTTTGTAGAGCCGCAGCGAGCTCACATGGCAATTCCAGCTTTATTTACAGCTTTAAAGGTTAGTTACCTCATTTCTATACTGCAATGGTAATGTTTATGGTGATGTTTATGGTAAGAAAAGCTTGTGGTTTTTAATCCATCGCTTGCTTTAAAGAATGCAATGAATTTGTTTTGCAGTACTACAGACAATTTACATACTGTGTTGTTCAACAGTTTTCATAGCATTGACTACTCATCTTAGTTGAGAAGTCATGAAGCAACATGCTTTGAAAACATCTGATTGCCCACAGAGATAGTGCATGATCTTTTTGAAGATATTTAATATTTTATCATAGGAAAAATAGCACTAAATACACTGAATTTCTTACAGCTCTCCCTAAACATTTTCTACTAGTTCTTATCCAAATACAATAGTGGCTTAGTTGGACTGTGGTTCAACCTAACATGGCAAGTATCATCTTAGATTTAAAAAATACTAAAGGGTAAACTACGAAAAGACAGAAAAAATTAACTCATATTTTACCCCAGTTTTACCATTTGAGGAAAACAATCAATCCCTGCCCACAATGTGTCCTCTCAGCTTCACTCTAAGGCTATGTTCACTACAGATACACAAGCTACTTGCTCACTTCCTTCTCATTATGGGTGCCTTTTTACAATTAGTACTTTCCCTCCCCCTTTCTTCCCTTACTTTTTTGCTGTTTATTTTAAGACTTATATTCAGCTAAGGCTGCAATGTCAGAATTGCCCCAGAACCTGCCTCCAAGAGGAGGTTTCTCTTACTGCTCCCCAGATGGAAGCAATTTGTATCTCCACTCCCTTGCCATCCACACAACTCCCTTCCATCTACTGCACAAAAAAGTAGAAGCAATCATGACACATCCCCACCTCAGAAAATAACGTGACTTCTTCACATACAAAACA
>VWZE01006225.1:468-24787 GCA_013396675.1 Eubucco bourcierii | reverse complement strand
AAAACAAACAATGCCAACACTTGGGTTGCTACAATCATTCAAGGAAGTAAAGGGATTGATTTGCTGGAAGTAAACCTAGTAAAGGACACAGTTGGTTTAAATTAGCGGGAACCAGAATTTTATGAAGTTAGTGGCTTTCGCTGGGTACATTTGTACTGCTTTCACAGTTGGTACATTTTTTCCTCTTTTATTTCAGCTGAAATGTGTTTTACTTCTGCTTATTACCCTTAAAGCTTTCTCTACAGCTCAATATTGGACTGTACGTAACTATCACGTGCACATATATTTTTCCACCATCTCTTCTCTTTCTTTTCTTTTTCCATTGAATTACAACCCAGAGCCAAAGCTGGCAAAGCTATGGAAGGTGTTTCAGTAGCAGGTGTTTTTGGCAGCTACTACACTGTCTCCAGCTGTGTTTGGTCAGCTAATGGCCTATCTTAACTTTTATTGTCCCTTTGTTTATCATTTTTTACCTCAGCTTGGTTTATGTTTAGAGCAATACATGCCTAGAGCTGAATGGTTATAAAAAAATTTGCATAAATTAGATCTATATTTTCCACAGGAGTCATTCACAGGATATGACAGTAGACATACTTTTTATCATGCTGCTACAACTCTGCAACACACCACGACTCTGGGCAAGTAATTCACTAAAGTCCTACAGTACCACCTTCCTGCCACCTGAAAGCTACCTAAGTAGAACTTAATTTTAAATTATGTCACTGAGACAATCTGAGCAAATCCATCTCTTTAGGTTAAATGCATACATACATACTTGGAAAAACCACAGTCAAAATTTTAGCTAACATCTGTTAGAAGTAAAACTCAAACACAGCATAATTCTGTATGTCCTCTATACCTTAGTTTTGTAGACATTAAGATATAAGACCGTATGCACAGAAAGGGCAATCATCTTCCCAATTATATAATGAAACTGGTGATTTTCACCTCATTAGTATCTTTAATGTCATAAAGATACGCAGTTTTAGGAAATGTTTACGGTTGTTAGAAATATTTTAACATAAATATCACCTTTCAGATTTATGACGTGCATGCAACCTTTTTTCCAAAACATACAATTAAGCGTTAAGCACTCAAGATAGATCAAAATTAGTCTCAGATTTTGTTGGTGGGGTTGGTTTTTGTTTTTTTTTAATTCTGGTAAAATAAATCAGTAGGAGCTGAAAATTTCAAACTCATAAAAAAGTAGTATGCTTATGCTTGAAATAATCTTATCTAACATCATGTATTTCTGGAATTTCATCCCACATAGGTATGGTTTAAAAGACCTCTTATTCTCCATTACTTTTACAATAATTATTTCAAGTGATATTTTGAATGATCCAGCTGTATGTCTAGGTGCCTTTTCCTGTCAAAGCTCAGCCTGTTCATGTTGCAAGACACCAAAGCGACTAGGTCATTCACACCTACCAAACTATTTTTAAAAATTGGCTTAGTTTTTAATTAAGTAATCCACATTATTAACTGGGAGAGAATGAAAGACAGTGTACTGGTTCTACTAATGGGTCTCTCCAAATTTTAACTCAATATCCAGATTCTGCACCTATTCAGGCATTTTCTCATGCTCTGTGTCTTCAGGGATTACACTGATGTCCATGGTGCTGTATGTTGCACAAATTAAAGCTATTGAGGAAGCAAGACTTGTCTACGAAAATTTTGTACCCTAACAATAGCAAATTAGGTGTATGCTTGTCATTAGACTTACACTTCAAGACATTAAAAACAACAAAAGAAACAGGAAAATGGAGTTTGTGCATTAACAGAACTCAAAAGTTCAATATACTTCTAACATCAAAATCAGAATTACTGTAATGTACTTTTTTTTATATGATAAATTATGAAAATTCAGATTGATTCAGTATTTCAGGCCCACAAAAAAGACCTGCTTCAAAAGTCAAGAAACCTGCTTGAGTAGAATCAACTTTTGCAGGCAGTAGCAAGTCTGTGAACTAATGGTGCAGCTGCCAAACCTACCAGTTGCAATACCCTATAACAAAATAAACAAATCAATCAAAGAAATCATCGGCTTGATCAGAACATAATTATCACCATTACACCATCCTCCTTTATACCAGTTTCCTGGACTACATTCTCACTGAATGTCAAGTCAAAGTAAGTACTTCTGTTAGCTTCAAGACCCAATGCATAAATAGAAAGAGAGACACTGACACCCCCACCTCTCCACCTAGGACTGTTCTGAGCAAGTGTGACTCCATCCTGTAAAAATGAAAGTGCCAAATGCATGAATAATTCTTCCAAGAATGCTATGCCTATGGTAATTTTTTTTCAAGTGAAAAAAGATAATATCCTGTGACCCATTACTTTTGTCTGGGATAATAGCATTGAGGGGAAGATACTGTTTTAGAAGAGGCTCTAACTTAATCTAGCAAAGTTTTGAGCATCACTGTAAAAAAGTTTAGTTCTCATCACAATTTAAATAAAAAAGAGCAATAAAAGCCAATCTGTCTTAGGCACATTTTCAAAGAGCAAAACCAATGCGTGCTTGGTGGTGCATTTGGTTAGTCAACCCCATTCTGCCCTTGAGGAAGACTAAACAACAATGTAAGCCATTTCTCTTTCTGCTTTCAGTTTAAATAATGCTCAGAAAACTTTTAAAATTAAGTATTTTGTAGGCATCTTTTAAGAAAAAAAAAAATCAATATTCCTCAAGTTTTTCTAAAGAAGGATCAATTCTCTATCTAAGCAGTTGTCACTCCTCTAGATTGGTATTAATGTGTGAATCCTCAACTTCTTTTGTTTCAAGTGAAAACAACAAAGCTGAAACGTACTCCTCCAGTAACAGAGAAAACAAACTCAATAAGAGAAAGCATCAAGTTAAAAATCTGACATTTTAGTTGAGCTTGCTTGCATTTTTCCTCTCCTCATAGTTCAGAAGCCAGAACAATTATTAATACCACAGTCCTCTAACTCCAGTTTTAATTGATTTAAATGTTCTTTGGTCGTGCATGGGATTAATGCAGCTTTAAAACAGATAATAACATTAGTTTATAAAAAAGTGAAATAGTGTACTCTGCCAAGACTGAACATATGCCTAAAGAAGCAACTCTAAAGCCATACTACAGCTTCTCACAGGCTGTAGCGCAGTCAACATAAAGCTCTTCAACTTTTGATCTGCAGCTGAAGACTGAAAGATAACTGCATGAAAATCAGATGGAAAATGAAACATCAACATTTCTGTTTAACAAAATCATTCCTTTATGAAAAAGCATTTCAGTTCACAGCAAGGTCTGTTCACCTCAAGTAAGAACACAACAATTTCAGGTTAGTAAATGAGAGACTGCCAACATTCCCCTCACCACTGCAATGCCAAAAAGCAGTACTATGTTGTACTGGTCTATAGATTATCCATTTGAACCTTAATCCTCTTCTGTGAGTCAGAGCTGTGTGACAGACCCATTATGGGTATTAAGCACATAAACACTTGCGCTGCACAGCAGTTAATGTAATACAATAATCTGATAATTCAACCACTAATAAAAACTGCTAAACATATTCCTAAACTCGGCCCTGCTAAACCACAACAAAAATCAATGTATATAAAGAATCCAGAAACAATTAACCTGTAAGGCAGTTAATACTACACTAGTGTCAAAACTGTTGTACATCTCTATCTCAAAACCTGTGGAGAACAGCATTAATAAAAGCATCTTTCTTTAATTCTGTCATTAAGCCTTCAAATTAAAACCAGGAAGTAACTTTAAAATTATACTTACTGTGAGCAAAAATAAGAATCATCATTAAACTACTTCAAACACTCTAGTACCTGCTTCTCATGATAACCACTATTCATAGCAGGAGTTGGCACAAAGAATGACCTCTTACCTACAAAGTCTTCACTGTAAAAACAACTAACCATGACATTATCACCTCTCCTACACTAAACCTAAATTGTAGTTTTCTTACTAACATAAATAAACTTTGATGACTCATCCAAAAATTCAGCAAACATTCCAGGAACTTCTCAAGACTAGCTAAAGCTTTGAATCATAGAAGTGAAAAAAAAAGAGAGATAAAGACACAACATCCTGCAATAGAGGTCACTGAAGCTTTCAGTCAAACAGATTAAAAAGTGCTCTGTGGTTAAATAAATAATCCTGTGGTGTGTTTTGATAATGAAGGTAATGGGAATCAATTCAATACAGGGTTCAATCAGAAGATATTAACTTGGAAGAATAAGATGTTATTTTCCTTGTTTAGAAACTGGCAGTAAATGCTACCAGAAATTCCTGCTGAAAGCACTCAAGTTTTTATTCACATGGACAGGACTGAGTTCCATAAACCCTTAAGTAACTTTAATTTCTTTATCTGTTTTTACTTTCTGCTCTCACAGTTACGGAAAGAAACATCATAGCTTTTTTTTCCTCTTTGCCCCCATACACACTCCTCCCAAGTTCTAAGTCTGTACAGTGAGCATGTCAAATCTCTCACCTCTTTAAAGGTGAGAAGTAATGATGATTATTAGGGAAAAAAAAAAAAATTGCACAGAGATGATGCTTCAGGCAATAAGACGCAGTTTAGTTTAATTATATTAGTTCCTACAACTAGTACTGCATCACAGGTTGAAATTAATTTATCTCTTTAGATATATACTAGCACACACACGCACAAAATGTCAAAATTAACACTTCTGCATTTATTTTGTAAGGCGTTTAATTCATAGCAATTATGGTAGACTCATAATTGCATCACCTCAGATTCCTCTTATTTACTAGGGTGGCATTTCAACCAAAAGAAATCAACTATGCACCAGAAACTACAACATATAAATTCTTATTCATCTAAATGTAGCAGCCTTCAAATAATGTTATGCATTAATTAAAAATAAATTATGAATTTAAATAAAAAATTAATTAAAAATTCTGATGCTTAGTCAATGTTCACATTTTCCAAAGCACAAAGTGATAATAAAGAATCCACTGGAATGAGCTGTTAAGGGAACAAAGTAATATTGTCTAGAGACTTGACTAGACAGCTACAGGGATACCCTATTTTGTCTCCTAATTACTTGCTCTCTGAAGAGACATGAAAGTCAGTAGAAATATTTCAGAGATTATAACGCTGCTAGCTGCAGAGCTACTGTACTCTAAATTAGCAAGCACTGTATTTAATTGATTCTCTACAGTTACATACACATTCAAATTACCCTTCTTTTCTTAAGTCTCAGACTTGGGAGTTGTTCTGAGAGCATTCTTACAAAATTAGGAGTAACAATTTCGATGTTCGCAGTGCAGCAGGAAAAAAAACAACCCATGTTTGTGCATTTATTTTTCAATATGGTAACATTCATGTATTTTTAATTTGTAATTGATAGAGGAAATACAGTTTCTCAAAGCTGGGACAGAAATAAAGCCCTTCACAGGGTTATGTAATATAAAGATTTATATTCAGTAAATAGCACCCTACATATAAAAAAATAACACCTCAAATTCATGTGTGTATGTCTGGTTATTTTTACTTGGAAAAAAACACCAAAAAAACAATCAAAATAACACCGCCCCCACCCCCCCATAAACTACAAACCCAAACAACAACAACAAAAAAAAACACCAAAAAGTTGTCAGCAAATATTAAGTCAAATCTCAAAAAAGTTACAGTGGTGAAAGAAAATCTATTTTTTGTGCACCTAAGAGTCTGACTAAGGGGTTGGGATATTTCTTCCTCCATTAAATTAATTTCTTCTCGGTAGTTCTTGCCCATAGAATAGCTAGCAATTGACAGAGACTGCAATCGTATAAATACCAACAGTTTTCTGTGCAGTTACCCAACAAGCAACGTTACACAAGTTAAATCTCTAGCACATATTCTAGATTGCCCTCCTTATCTTTTACAGCAGAATTGATTTGCTCGAAAACTGACTGGTTTTCTCTTTAGAATTCTCCAGTTTATGTTCCACTGAGAATTACAATCCTATGCATGCTTACTATTGCATTTCAGGCACAGAAATGAAGAATTAGATAAGGAGATATTTAGCGATCACCTGAATTCTTAGTTTACTTCCAAGCAAATTGCTTAGCAACAAAATAGCGTAAGAACTGAAAAAATAATCAAACTGATTTCTGATTACTAGATTAAACCATGTGTTCAAGGAAAGCTTAATTTAGTCCAGATCTTCACTTACTATTTCAAATAAAACAGAATAGTGACAACAAAAGCCACAAGAAAATTAACAGCTCTCTCATGCACAACTCTCATGATGACAGCTTACAGTTAAGAGAAAAGTTGCTTAGATAATTAGATAGGTATTTATATTCCACCAGGATCTAACAGTAGCTGAAGGACAGTTTCTCTTAATTGAGAACATTCCAATTGTTTTGATCTTACAGTGTCTGAAGATGAAACATTTTGTCTGAGGATCTCCAAGGTTACAACAAAGCAATCATATTTACAACTGCTTCAATTAAATACACTATTATTCAAAGAGAATTCTGAAAGCAACAAAACAGTGCATTCCTTTAGAACTATGATGAGTTTCAAGCCTGTGCTGGTTTGAGGCTAACTAGAATATTTTAATGAAAAAAATTAGATTATAGGCTGTGAAAAAGAAAACAATGGTGATGTCTACTTCACTCACAGGTTTGCTGAGATGTATAAAAACAAGGACACAAACACAGGTAAGACAGAGTCACTCTCTCTGCTGGGAGTCGGTGCGTCTTCTCTCTGGGCTTCCATTTCTAACCCAACTAATCTTTCTGCTTCTAACTCCCCTGGCCGATCCTCCAAACTCAACTTACTAGTAAGGTAGATTCTGGGATAAGGTAGAGGGGTGTAAAGAAGGTGGAAGGGTGGTTGGGAGCCCCTCCTGGGGACTCTGATTTCTGGAAGGGGGATTGTGTTTCCGTATTACGTTTAACTGGTATATTTCTGTAAATATTTGTGTATATTGTGTATGTATTGGTTTGTATATTGTGCTAAGATGTAAATACAGCTTCATTCCTTAACTTCCAGCCGGCTAAGCCTAGTCTGGGTGATATTCATAGAGTGGCAGGGCAGGTAACTTCCAAAACATCACAAAACCCCACTGATAATGTCTACATCTGCCTGCAAATACAACCTTCAAATTCCTTAGACAGAGCACTGAGAATGGCTGCTATACCACAGTGCTTCTATCATGAGGTAAGTATTTCACAAATTCAGCCAACAAACTTTTTCAAATAGGCTATGAGTAAGTACATGAACTGCTGGAGAGAAAAAAGTAATCACGAGACAAGCATTCTATGAAATGCATTTCTATAAAGGTTTTCAGACTCATTTGAGGAATAACAGTTGTAAAGAATCACTCTTATTCATCTGCCTGCTATATGAATAGGCCTCAGGATTTTAGATTCTATCATAGGACTATTTCTTAACAATGTTCTTAAAAAAGGAGTAAGAAGCAAAGCTTACAGTTTGACTTTCAGGAAAGTCCATCTTCAGCAATTTGTGAGCGCATTCTTCAAAGTCTAAGCTGCAATAATGGAAAAAACATTTCTCACTATCTGTGCCATATATGTGATGCTAAAAACATTTCAGCATTATGTTGATCACTGATGCTGAAAATTGTGTACTTTTTATTTTAGTGGAGGTTTTAAAGAAACATTTTATGTTTCACGAGTTTATATCTGACTATTAATCCCAAGTCAATACATTTGAGGTAATCTGAAAGCAAAATGACTCAATTATTACTACTGCATCATCTTACACAATTTAGCAACACACAAACAAGTGAACTCATCCTGCACATCCTGAAAAAAATCACTCAAATGCAAGCACTCTACGTGAGCTCCCAGAGCAGTGTTTACCAATTCTTCTCTTTGCACTTCCGCATACTGAAAGCCTTTAGCTGCCAGTAGGTATTTCCCTTTCTCTCCCCAAGTATAAGATGCACAAAACTAAGTACAGCAAGGAAGCACGGAACAGTATCTTTGGGGAAGTTAAGACACTTCCATACCTGTCATTGTGGTATTAGTTCATCTAATGATCACAACTATACTATCTCAATCCTCATGCAGGTTCAGATCTGCAGAATATTGTGGACTGTGCTTACTTTTAATGACAGAACTGAGTAGCGTACAACAGATTAATACCTCCTTTCATTCAGGAAACACAAAGAGTTATACCACCATGTTTTGATTACTTGGGCCATGTACTGCAGGGGGATTCTATTCTCGAGATGAATACACAGTGCACTGCAGGGTTGGTTACCTGCAGTATACAACCTGGTTGTACACTTCTCTGAAAACAATGCAGACTGAAACAGGTCTAAAGACTACAACACTGAAGAACTCCTTACTCTCAGAAATGGAGAAACTCCACAGCATCTCCACTTTAATCTTGTCACACTTTTTTTAAAAAAAATTCTTGGGATTCTGTATCATCTGAAGTTCACTTGTTCACTCAGAAAACTAATTACAGTAATCCTCATAGAAAACTAGGAAAGTCTCACTGTGCTACTCAAGCATCTTTAAACAAACAGCATTTATCTTAGGATGAAAATGTTTCACAACAGTCTACTATACATAATGAGGTCAGGTTTCATTAAAGAACACTTCTCTGACAGTTCTTTTGTTGGAGGGGTGCTGGTTGGCTTTTTCAGTTTTGTTTTGGATTTTTTTTTTGGTTGGTTGGTTGTGGGGGTTTTTGGTTCATTTTATTCTAACTGCACATTAAATAATAATTTTAAAAGGAAGAGAATTCCAGTTCACCCATTTCAAAAGAACTACAGTCATAGGTGTCCAAATTGTATTATATTTACCTTGACTGAATAGCAAGATAAATTGTACGACGGAAGGAGACCAGGTTAATTTCTGTTTTGTCATGGACAGTAACTTTCTGACCTGGAAGAGAAAAGCATGGTTTTGAATACAGTAAAAAAATTAAAGCAGATAGATGTAATCACTTAAGTAAACAGAGTTGTTTTAAAGTCTGTAGCACACAATGTAATACTTTTTTCTAAAGATATTACGGACTACTCAGTAAGTTTAATCAGGTTTTAAAAATTATTTTTAGGGAGAAGGAAAAAAAATTAAATCAGTATTTGCCTCATCTGTAAAAAACAACCTAAACACATAGGATTAAGATCCTCCTTTTAAAGACCTTTCACATGACTTCATCACTGCAACCTCTGGTTTTAACCTTTCTCACCTACATTATTATCAAGGCGTTTTCTGCATAATTTAATGATACAATACATTATGCAGTCTCCCTGATTGTAACAGGGAATCTTTATCTTATGTGTAGGATCTACATCACAGCATTCTGTAAAGTTCTGGTTTTGTCCTGTAGCAAATACGTAAAAATCCACTTCGAATCAAAGCCATTCAGGGAACACAATTGTTGATAAGGTGTTCATTATTCCCTTATTCTTCTGAAGTTTGGTAAGAGCACAAGTGATGAAAAGTTCACTGAGTTCTCAATTTTCATCGGCTTGTAGAAGAGCAGAATTTACATCAACAAATTGGTGAGGAAATCCATTCCTGGTATTCTATGAGAATAAGACCTGGAAGGCTTTTTAATTACTTACAGAGTCTGCACAAATATGACAGTTATGTATATAATTTTTACTTCCTGAGAATCAAATAGGTTCTTTGAAAATGTGTGAACATTGACAGTTTCCACTAAAGATTATGAAAGGGGATAAACTGAACTACATACAGAGTGAGCTATAGAGAAAGTAAATACAGTTTTAAGAAAACACATGCTGGTTTCAAAAGTATAAAAAAATGGGACAGAGCCCTAGAAAGTGTCTGGAAAGGTTGTCTTCAGCAATTTTTAAAGGATTATTTTCACATTTGTTGCTCTTAATGTTTGCAAGACTTTTCTCATGTAAAACTGTTAGGATCAATAAAATCAGGCAAAGGTGCTTTTAATTTTCTGCCTGCGCTGAACGTCTCCTTTTAGACTGTTACTTTTATACTATTTGCTAGTAAACACTTAGACCTGAAAATAATTTAGGATGAAAACACCCTTTAAAGTTTCAACTTTTTTAGTTTTGCAAAATGTGTAACAATTTAAGATGTTCTTTCCTATTATACCTGTCAACAATCACTAATACAGTTGCCAGTCATGCACTTACCATCTTCATCCTCCTCTTCATCATCATCATCATCATCATCTTCCTCACCACTTCCAGCCTCTTCATCAGCTTCAGATTCACTGTCACCTTCATCAAGGATTTCTGAAAGAGCAGCATCCCAGATTAAAGGAATACAAGACCATGGTAGTTTCACTACCAAAACAACTTGATCTAAACACATATGAGTGAAAAGGTTTCTCTGATGGAGAATGTGGCAAAGTCAGAAAAACAGGTATATCATGACCAAACAAAAACACAAATGCAGTAACAACACTGAAAAAAAAACAATCAGGAATACATTGGAAAGATCTATGATGAACTGAAAGATAATTATCTGGGCCACAAGTATCATCCACTGTTAAAGACTGGCAACAATAGTTGGATAAGCCAACAGCTTGTGTGTAAACATAAAAATAATGTATATAAAAATGTATATACACACACACTTCCCTACCTTTTTTTAGCATTTTGTATTTCTCTTCATTTTCCATAAAGTTTGGATCCATCTTGAAAACATCTATAGAATAAAGGAGAATCTTTAAAAACAGAATGAAGGAAACAAATACTTGATCTTAAATTTGTTTTCATGAAAAAAGTCATAGAAGTATCTTCTAACTTACTGAGAATATCCTCTGGGTTGTAGTCATCCTCTAATGGCAACATATGAGTAAATTGATCCTCCTCTTCCACTAGATCTAATCCTTCTGGAATGATTGGATGATCCTTGAAGCCATCCTTCCTTACAGCAAACATGACTTCTATCATATACTGAACACGCATATCGATTTTAGATTCATGCAGAATGTGTCGAAGACGGTCAAAGATGGCTTTGGAAAAAAGACAGGAATGGCAATACAAAAAAGAGGTACTAATACAAACACCAGAAAGACTGTGCTGGTTTCAGGCTAACTGAAATATTTTCATGAGAGAAATTAGATCATTGGTTGCAAAAATAATGATGAGGTTTGTATCACTCACTGGTTTCCTGAGAGGGATAAAAAGCCAATCACTCTCACTTCGGGCTGTATCACTGGATCTAATCACCTCCTTTTAACTTTGATCTGATCTAGTACCTCTCCTCTGATTACAGCTAACAAGCAACATGTAAGCTTTACAGGTTTTTGATTTTGTTTGCCTGTCTGAGATAGAGGGAGAGAGTAAGGGTAGCTTTGAGCCCTTCTGGGCAGTTCCTTAGTCCATGAGGGAGTTTGGATTTCAGTATTATTTCTAATTTGTATGTAATTGTAAATGCTTCTATATACTTTTAAGTACCTTGTGTATATATGTTTGCAAATTTTGCCATGCTGTAAATGTAGCTTCATCTTACTTCCAAGCCATCTGAGCTAGTCTGGTAAATTTTCAATAGTTCCTAACTCACCACAAAGACAAACTAAAAGGCTAATTATACTTACCATTAATACCTCTAGGAGAAACTTCAGTTAATTTGAGACCACTCTCTTTAATAAATCCAATAGCCACTTCAATACTGTCATCAGTAGGCCTTTCAAGGAGCAAAGTGAGCATTTCCAAACACAAAACCTCATGAGCCTATGGAAAGAAAGGCAGCGAAGAATTAGAACACACTATGTTATGCTATTATTACTGTAACTTAATTGATAGAGCAGTCCAGCCTTTGAAGATGCCACATCACACTTGCTTGTTTATACATATAAGGAAACAGTGGTGGGCCAAAGCTAATTAACAGGAAGTTAAAATATCAAGTGCAATTTTAGCTCCTGTATTTACACCTATTTTGTAGTGAATGAGACTATGTTACTGAAATCAACATCAAGCCTTGACAAACATTTTGGCATTTAAAAAAAAATATCCATGAAGGAAACAAAACAGCACTCACATGGCAGAAACTAGTTGTGAGTGCAAACAGCACATCTCAGTTTAGGTTGCTCTTTACCAAAATGCCCAATGCACTCCTGAAACACTGCTTCTTGACACTATTTTAACTGTAGTATCCTGATTTCTAACATAAAAAGGTAGCATAGAGCTGGTTTTAGATGCATCTGAGTCTAACTCTGCCTACACAGATGTTTAAGTCAGATGACAGTGTTGCAAGAAAACTTTAAATGATGCTTGCTTCGCATCTGAGTATCAGTCTGGGTAAGATCTGGAGTATAAGTGCAATCATAAATGTACAGACAATTACCAACGTCTTTTCTAAAAAGGTCCTAACAACTTAAAGCAGGCATCAAAAGGAAACCTGAACTCAGGTTTTCAGTAACTTTTAGAATAGGTAGAGTACTTTTGCTTAGGCTACTGCTCTCTTGAAACTTATCAGCCATAGAGGGTTTGGATTAAGTAGAAACATGAAGTAACATACCACGTTCTGATTCATCAAATGTGCAACAAATTTTGAGGATGTTAGACAGAGTTGCTGCAAAAGGAAAAAAAAAAAAAAAAAAGGGGAGATTTTAAATATATTGTATATGGAAGGAAACATAAATCAGACTTATTATACAGATCTGTGCATCTCACAATCAAATAACGTTCTGAAACCATTTACTGATACTGACAGTTGTTCACAATCAGGACTGTGCAGTTTGAAAAAAGGAAAGGAAAAAAAAAAAAAAGAGAAAAACTACCATAGTAGGAACTCAGAAGAGCAAATCATGCTGTCAAGCTTTCCTGATACACTAATACTACTGTAATTAGTGTAGCGATTATACGTCCTGACGCACAGGTCTTGGGTCTGTTTCTCTGAAGCATGTAATTTGAACACACTTGATACAGGGTTAATGAAGCAGTTACACATTTCGCTGTGCTGCTTTTTCACACTTTACATACCTTGTCATTTCTGCGATATCCTTTGCGAAAATTTAATATCAACCTCTTGAGAATCAGCTCACCAATATTTGGAAACTTTGAATTAATAATTGCCACAAGAGCTGCATAAACATGAGTAAAAATTGGAGAGGCACTCTGAGCTTGCAAAATGGATCTAGAGAGCAATCCCCTGCAAAAATACGTAAGTTTAAGATGTGTCTGGTAATACAACATTGAACATTTTTATTCAGTACATAATACATAAAATAGTATTGTATACTTGGAATAATTAGAAAATATAGACGGTCATTTTAAAACCTTTGTTTACCATGTCACAAAGAGTTTTGCAGAATGCTAAGAAAACTTTAAGATCTGTGGGACAGGGTCTCAGCCATCAAAACTAAATCAATGAAAGTCATCACACTTGGTACAGTCATAACAATCCAGCACTGAACAAAACAGTGAAATAATCTTTTCTCTACATTACAACAATAATTCACTGTAGATAACCGTAGTAAAACTTTCATTTTGCTGAATACTGGCTAGAAATACACTTTGTCCTACACGAAAAATCCAGAAACACAGAAGTAGTGTAGTTAAAACCTTTAAGAAAAGGAAACAATTACCACTGTTACATTTTTATTCCCACAAACATACAATCGTTTCCCTCTCTGGACCCCTCCCCAGATATGGAACTACTCTGCATAGAGCAACACATCCTAAAGCAAATTTTAAAATCTGACTACCATTCATACACTGCATATAGCACACACAGTGATGTATGCATAAGCTGTATACATATTAACAGAAGGACAAGAGAATTGTTTTAAAATACTGAACTTACCTTCCTCGAACAATATTTTCCTGCAGGAGCTCATGAATTATATTTCCTATATTAGAAACATTCACTTTATTGACAAGACCATTGATTGACTTCTTCAAGGCTTCCCAACTCATCCTCTGATATGCCAAGCTATTACAAAGGTATCACAAATAGTTAATGTATAAATCTGCAGTAGCGCTGATTCTTTTAATATATTTATGACAACACAAATGTATGTTGTAATCAGTAAAACAGCTAAGACAGTATTCACTGTGTGTCATGATTAGTTCACAATTATACACTGAGCTACTAGGAAATCGCTAAACCAACATGATACACCAACATGTAATTCTCTGCAGATACAGTATAACCCAGCACATTCAGTGTCTAAAGATATTTCCAAAAATGCCTGAACATGCACTACATCCCACTTTTCCATTTACACTTTGCAACACAAGGTACAGATGTGATTTGATTTTCTTCCTCAAAAAATGACCTTTGAAAGAATGACCACAGTCCTCCAAAGGTACCCCATTTTCAACACCATTCACCAAAGTCCTTTACTGTTTTGCTTATCAATAAAAACACTAGTGTGCTATTTTCAACTCACCTGTTTTTATCAGTGATTTGCTCTTGCATCATCCTGAGCTTAGCAGGTGGAATATATGCACCACCTGTACGAGTAAGGATTGGGTCCACTTCTTCTTTCTTCTTCTTGGAAGCGACCTCATCATGAGCATGTGTGCTCTGCACTGTCGACCTCTCTGGGCTTCTACGATCAGGTGATGAGTATCTTCTCTGCTTCCTCCGATCAGATTCCCTTTCCTCCCATCTCTCATGATGTCGATCCCTCCCTCTTTCCGTTCTTCTATAAAAACAACCACCCAACAAACAACAATAAACACCCAAGAGTTCATGAAAGGTTTCCAAGTTTTATTCCCTAAAATTAGCATTTTATTATTGATTAAGAATGAGCTAGATACCTTCCATCTGATGTTCTGTCATCATAGTATTCTCTTCTTGAATATTCTTGATCATATCTGCTGTCATCAGAGTGTCTTCTCTTTCTGGGAGATGGCGACCTGTCACGCTCTACGTCCCTACTCACAGTCCAAGACACACAATTCTTAGTAAAAGGCTAAGAAAAACAATGCTATTAATACCCAGTTGCAAAACAATGCTATGTTATTGTTATGCTTCAGCAATTTAAGCTTCAATATATGAATCATTCAACTCCTTTTCTGATAATTCTCATTAAAAAAATTAAGAAAAACTTAAAAAACACCAACCAACCAAATAAAAACAAAACCAACCAAACAAACAAAAAAAAAATCAAAGAAGCACTGTAAAAAAAAGCTGCTCCTAGACAAATTCAGCACTGTGCATTCCTTGTAAGACATACATCCATTTATTTAACTTACTTTTTAACCTGTGTAGTATGAAACATAATAGCTGCTACTGGAAAAAAACTTAAGTGTTTACTAAAAGAGGTTTTTTACAATTACAATGAGAAATTGTAAGTAAACTGGTAACAATTTACTGATGTCTCGGCAGATTGCACTTCAAATAATACTCAATCACCTCCTGCTGGCATCCATAATTTTGCACTAAAGTAAAAATCGTGGTTTCAGCAATACATGAGCACAAGCAAAAAGCTGGCATCTATGCTCCATTTTCAAGTCCTGTGACAATTTAATTGAATGCTAAAGATTTTTTAAAAATATTCCACTCTAATAACAAATCTAACTACTGCTATATTGACATGAAAGTATTTTATTAAACCTATGCTTCTTTTTCCACTGCTTGGACCATGATTTTTTTTAAAACATTTTTCTTTTAAACTTATCTAAGTCACTATGTAAGGCATTGTAGGGTACAAAAAACAATCATTCTACCTGTCATCTGGAGACAAACTTTTTTGTCGTGAACTGTAGCCTTCCTTCCTTTCATAACCGGAACCATGCTTTAAGAAAACAAAAATTTTTTTTAAAAAATCAAGCCTCAACATTATATATTAAATACTGGGAGTACGTTTATCTTGAGAACAAAGTGTATTACGCCTTCAGTTTTCTTACTCCTTTACAAGAAGGGTTATCAAGGAAAGCTAATAGCAGTCAATTACGACAAGAAGTGCTGGTTCTGAATAACAAGTAGCTAAGCAGTTGGACTCCCTGCTACGGGATACTGCAGTTGTCCAAAGTTTGCATAAGTTTAAGAGACTGGACAAACACCTAAGAAAAATTACAGTATCACAGTATCACCAGGGTTGGAAGAGACCTCAAAGATCATCAAGTCCAACCCGTCACCACAGACCTCAAGACTAGACCATGGTACCAAGTGCCACATCCAAATGCACCTTGAACACCTCCAGGGACGGTGACTCCACCACCTCCCCAGGCAGCCCATTCCAGAAGCCAATGACTCTCTCAGTGAAGAACTTTCTCCTCACCTCCAACCTAAACTTCCCCTGGCACAGCTTGAGACTGTGTCCACTTGTTCTGGTGCTGGTTGCCTGAGAGAAGAAGGTAACCTCCCCCTGGCTACAACCACCTTTCAGGTAGTTGTAGACTGCAATAAAAAATTCACACAGGTTACCAAAACTCTTTGTCTCAGGAAGTTATAAGTAGGCAGAGAGGTGAATACTTTTATGGTTGCCCTGTTCCTTAACTTCTTGAACCATCTGCTGTAGATTACTGCTGGATAGGTCTGTCTTTCCTGCTTCCTTACTCTATACACCATTTTACACTTTGTTGCATCACATGCAATACCCTTAACAGAAATCTACCATTTCTTGAAAAGTGCCCTTCCTCTCTCCTAAAAAGTCCCTTTGTTGTGTAATTTCTCTTTATCTTCCTCCTTTTCATTAACCATGATTTAATTTTTCATGAGTCTTTTTAAATATTTTTACATTATAGACACCTAAGTTACACTGCTAAGATCAACAGATCTTGGACGTAAATTTAATTCTAGGGTTTTTTTAAATGTGATTGTGCAGGACTGTTCAAAGAGATAAACAAACAGTTAACAGCAAATTCTGTGGACTGAACCATAACACACAGAAGTAGGGAGTTGTAGACAAAAATCAGAGCATGACTGTATCTACAAGATACACAAAGATTTCTCTTCATCAAGATGCTTCAAAACTATTTTGAGTACAGCTAAGAAACAGTTTTTATAACCTTTATATTTCCACTGTCAGATTCTTCTCTTCCCTTAAAATACATTTTTCCAGAACCATAATCTCATGATACCAGCCACTGATCAAATGAGAAACAGGTAACACTTCACCTTGATGCAGAAATCCTACACAAGGACTTGCTTATGCAGCTTGTCTAAACTTTTGGCACAAACACTCATTTGCTAAAGTGTTATTCTACCTACTAACATGCTAGCACAGTAGCTTTTGCCACACCGAAGCAGCAGTTAAAATTGTTGGTTACAAGAATACAGTGACATTTACTTCACAAGTAGACTCTGATGGACAGCTATACCAACTAATCTCAAACTTAATTAGAAAGACATCTTTACTTAATAACGAGTGTGCTGTTTATAATGACCTGTGCAAGTAAAACCAAAATTAACTGATATTTCCTAAAGAAATAATATCAACACAAAAATTATGACCATCATCCTGGCAACAAATTGATGAATTGCTATCACCCAAATCCACATGCATATCCTAAGATTCCAAGAAAGATTGTAAAAAAAAAAACTTTGAAAAACACAGAACAGTTACTGTATTTAAACACTATTCAGCAGACTGGAAAAAGCATGATCCATTCTCATTAGTTTTATATTATCAATCTTTGACCAAGTAGACAAGTGGTCACAAAAATAAAATAATGTTATGGATGTCTCTGTACTTGGCAGTTACCATGCCTCCTTGCAAAAGCTCCTAGGTCACCCTCAGTTCTTCATTACCAGGTTTTCTGCCCCAAGTTACAGATCTCTTCCTTGCCCATTTCAATAAAAACAATTAACTGTAAGCATCTACACAGTGTACCTTTATTATTATTTTGACAGCTGAAGGAGTACTACCATAATCACCATACTGGTAAAATATGAGATGACACCAAACTATCCCCCGACCATCTCTATTAAAAAACACTTCACTCAGCAAAGCTGGAACCAAAAGAGGGAAGAAGCCCATATGAGGTTAAACTCTATAGGAATACAGACAAATACCATAGATCTGGCAGTGTATCAGAAGAGCATTGCTCTGCAAACCTGTCCCAAATACTATAATCTTTACAAAGCTAAAATTACTTTACAATCAAAAAACATCTTATCTTTTATCCATTAATAAATTTACTACAGAGTTTTTAAATAAGATGTCTTTAACTTTCACAGCAATAAATAGTTGTCACATTAACTGCTACTTCTTGTCTCCTTATCTTTTCATTTTAACATCATGGAATGGGCTGCCCAGAGAGGTGCTGAAGTCACCGTCCTTGGAGGTGTTCAAGAAAAGACTGGATGAGGCACTTAGTGCCATGGTCTAGTTGACTGGATAGGGCTGGGTGACAGGTTGGACAGGATGATCTTGGAGGTCTCTTCCAACCTGGATGATTCTGTGATCACTGGCAAATTTTCAATGCCTCTTTTCTCCATTCCTTCAGATACTTATGCTCTCTGTTGAGGCATCATTCAGCTTCTTTTCACCAATTACTTTATCATTATATGCTAATAATGTTCAGAACTTCTATAATTAAGACAACACATGCTAGAGAACAGCTGTAATTCACTGACCTCACAGCAATTTTTCTCTTATAAACAGTTGCTGTCAAATAAGGATAATTTGTTTTACATTCATGGAGGTACTTTTTAAGACAGTATCACTATAAACCTTATCACTAGTAATAAGGGCCCGATCAGGCCCTACAATTTAGATTTAAGGCCACTTACATTCACTTGGGTAACCCTGCTCTTCATCTTGACTTTGTAACTTTTAGGAAGTTCTGAATGTGCAGCAATAAGACAATCCAAGGACTTCAGCAAATGAAAAACGTATCATCTACGACACAAAGACAATCAACAAATTCTTACTGCACATGGTGCAGGAACTGTTCCTCTACTTTGTTAATACTATGTTTCCATAACTTCTTAAAAGAAAACAAGTAGCCCACCCTGGCTAGTCGTATCTTTTACGGTTATATAGCACCTGTCGGCGCGGACTAAGGCTGCCAAACAGCACCCAGTTCTCCAGCACCACCGCCGCGGCCACTCGGTACTGCCAAACGCGAGAACCGGGGGCCAGCCCGCAGCAGGAGATGCCGAGGCCCTGTCCACGGACCCTGCCACATAACTCCCAACCGTAGCCCTAGTCCTAGCCCCAGTAGGCCACCGTGCTCTTCGAGTTACCGCCCGGCCCGCGCCCCTCCGCCCGCTCTTGAGCTGCGACTTGGGAGGGCAGGTCGCGACCAACCAGCCTGTGGGCAGACCTGGTCAATGGGCGAGACGGCGCCAGGTGCTGACCCTCGCTCTCGAGGAAGGTGCGAGGAGGCGACCTGCTGCCCTACCCACGGAACCGTTGCCCCCCCAGCCGCGGCCCGCCGCGCTCCGCACCTACCGCCCACAGCCGCGCACCGCCACAACCAGCATCACTTCCGGCGGGACGCGGCGCACAGTGCAAACTCACAACGTTCAGGCCCGCCCAGCGGCGGCGTTCGGCGCGCGCGTGTACACGGGAGTAGCCTCGGCAGTAGCGCGAGGTTTTGTCACTCGGGCGCCTCTGTACGACGGGAAACGTAGTTTGGCGGAGGCGCGCTTAGCGGCCATCTTGCTGTCCGAGTTCCACAGGCTTTGCCTGTGCTTTTCCCTTTCGCTGAATTACAGATTCACAGCATCACAGAATGTCTACCTGGATCCTTCTGTGTTCCAGTTTGTGTCAATTGTCCCATGCCCTGTCACCAAACACCACTGAGAAGAAGAGTCTGGCTCCCTTCTCCTGACACTCACCCTCCAGATGTTTATAAACAGTAATGCAATCCACTCCCACCTCAGGCTCCTACAGGCTAACCAGACCCAGCTCTCTCAGGGTTTCCTCATAAGGTAGATGTTCCTGTCTCCTAATCATCTTAGTGGCTCCCTCTGATGGTCTCTCTTTAGTGCTTTCTTGTCCTTGAACTGGGCAGCCCAGAACTGGATGCAGTAGTTGATGTAAAGCCTTACTAGGACACAGTAGAGCAGGAGGAGACCCTCCCTCAACCTGATAGCCACACTCAAAGCATATAAAAATGTTCACAGTGGTTGTTGCGCAGGGAAAAATCCAAGCTAACCCTGTGACGTTCAAGGCCAAGTACAAGGTCCTGCACCTGGGCTGGTGTGTCAGGGCACACCCAAGTCTCTGCCCCACAGGAGGTCTGAATGGGGGCGAAACTGTTTTGCTCCCTGTGACCTCTGGGCTCTAGGGGTTTGGAATGTGAAAGAAGTAGATGCCAAGTACCTTACCCCACCCCCGCGGGCTTGAACGGGGAAGAGCCAATCGCCCCAGCATATATGTATATGGCAACTGGACACCTTATCTAGGGGGACTTACAGCAGGGGACTTTGAGAGGGACCTTGACTCGGACCTGGAGTTGGAATCTGGAAGCAGGGTGAGGAGAAAGCGCACCGTCCCTGCTTTTGGACCGCCGCATCCTGCCTGCCTGCTGCAGGGACCTGCCTCTGCCGTAAACCAACACAGTTCATGGGTACCCTGTCGAGCAAAGGATAATCCTCAGTATCTTCTTTCTACTGTCAGGAATCCCAGAATTTTTTTCTTGTTATAACAGCTCACACAATTGCTGGAATAATTACCATTTTAAAAATGACCTTTCAGGACATTGATTTACTTCCTTCAGAATTCAGCAGTCTCATTCTTCTATTAGCGTTTGGTGTATATCCGTGTCAGTCTGTTTGCACAGTGGAAATGGTACAAGGCTTCTGCTTTTAGCGGATTACATTAATTAAAAAAAAAAAAAAAGTTGTTACTGAAAGGATGGGAATATTTGTTATTAACAAGGAAACATTAATTTCACATGCTCTGAAAATTTTGTCATTGCTTTAAATACATGCATCTGGAGCAGTAGATGAAAGTATTAACAATTTTGTTGTGCTCACATGTTAAACACTTCACATTTTATGTACTCCTACTGATATGGAAATACAGTTTTTATTTTGTGACAATACTCTTGGGACAGTTCTTTGTACTGAAACTAAATGTTTTTAAATCCCAGTGATGCAAATCGCCTCTCCACTGTGCCCTGTAGTCTGCTTTGCAAAATAAGGATCACAACATCATCTGTATCCAGCTCCTCTGTCCAAGAATATGATGCCACAGAAAAGTGAGAAGAAGGAAGTATCAGACCATGGCTGAGATCACTGAGTGTGCTATGCAGCACTTTAACTTGAAGCCACTTTGGTTTAAACTAAGGTACCAGTGTTTGCTCTTCAACACTTAAGTGTTAAAAAAATGAGTGCAACCTGTTCTCAAACTTTTCCCAAGGCCAGTAGTGCTATCATAAAATTGTACATCATGCCAGATATAAATATTCTGTTCTCCAGAGGTCATAATTATGTTCACTTACAAAGCCATAAAAGTCAACTGTCCGTTTACTTTGCAATACAAAGAAGAATAATAAATAAAGCAAGAAATCCCTAATCAAAACAAACACAAGGATAGCATATGTTAAATAATAACAGCCAGAAAAATAACAATTACATTTTTAGTTCTGTTTATGACTAAGTTGTAACTACAGAATTTGATTTCTTTGGTTTTCAAAATGATTTTTCAACTGTGGCAGTCACACAGGACACTGAAACCAGCATGTATCTTGATGGTTTTACAGATTTTGACATGAATTCTTAAATGCTTACACTAGATATTCTATGAACCCGCAGCAAATACAACATCACCTGCCTGTGAATGGTCTATGGTTTCCCATTCTGCTGTGAAGGTAATCTTCTTCCTGACTCACACTGTGTAAACAGGTGTCATGAAATAAAAAGGCATATGGCATTAATGTTGCAGCAGCATCTCATGAGAAGGATGTCCTGTGGCTGATGGCGCGTGTACCAGCTCTCAGGCTGTCCCTTCGCACACCCTGGGAGAGAACAAACATGGACAGCTGAGCATTTGCATCAGAGGGACCCGGAAGACAGGAACAGGAAATAATCTTCTTTGAGATGCCTTTGGCGAAAGACAGCTGCCTAACTCTAAGAAACAAGTTTGTGTTTTGAAAACAACCAAGTAGCATAGAGTGAAAAATTAGAGTCTTTAGTTCCCTGCTTACATGTGGAAAGCAGAGGAGAGGGTGGGAAGGCACGTGTGGGATAACTGCCTAGTTTACCGTGGAAGAGGAATGCAAGTTAACTTAGTGCACTTCAGGACAGGGGTCAAAATCCTTAGAATCATGAGGTTGTTATCTCAGGAAATGAAGATCCCCAAAGCTGGCTTGCCAAATGGCTGAAGAAGAGAGTCTTGTGAAGATAAGACTGCTCTATTTTGGCCAGAACTAATATATCAAGGTTAAATAGATGAATACACATAGCTTCAAAACAAGTTCAAAGGCTATAGTGCCTGAGCAAAGATCTTTGTCTAATTTTAATAATGAAGTTGAAATCCCTCAGCATGATAATCAGCCAGATGGAGTACATGCTAAACATATATGATCATGTTGCTTAACTCTCTACTCAGATCATGCTAAACGTCACATAAAAGGCAGAGATAGATGGGGTTAGGCTATAAAAACCCATAAGAGGAACATCTCTGGGGAAAGACTGGACTTAGCAGAGGTGAGGACAGTTGACAGTGCTCCTTTTCCTCTACCCAAGACACCCTTCCCCCCCAGTTCCACTAAAATGCATAAAAGCAAGAATAAATAATTCATGATCATTATTTAAAAGTCACATACTGGAAGAAGATGCATGAGTGTGCTCTAACTAGAGCTCTTTGGTGATTATTTTCATATGGATTTGTGTGTATTTCTGTTGTCATGGATGGCTATGTACTGTTCAGGAAGGATAGACCAGCAAGACAAGGTGGGGGAGCTGCTCTCTATGTGTAAGAGCAACTGAAATGTCCTGAGTTCTATCCAAGGGGAGAGGCAGAACAGGTTGACAGTTTGTGGGTAAGAATTAGGGGATGTGGGAAAGGAGGTAAAATTGTTGTAGGCGTCTACTATAGACCACCAAACCAAGAGGAAGATGTTGATGAGGCCTTCTACAGACAACTGGAGGTAGCCTCTAGAGCTAACTCTTTGGTACTTATGGATGACTTCAATCACCCTAATATTTGCTGGGAAGCTCACACAGCCAGGCACAGCCAGTCCAAAAGTCCAAAAGGCTCTTGCAGTGTATCAATGATAACTTCTAGATGCAGGTAGTGGAGGAACCAACAAGGAGAGGTGCACTGCTGGACCTTGTATTAACTAATAAAGAGAGACTGGTTGAGGACATTAAGGTTGGGAACAGCCTTGGGGACAGTGGTCATGACATAGTGGAGTTTGGTGTTATACAGGGTAGAAACAGACCAACAAGTAGAATTACAACCCTGAACTTCTGCAGAGCTAACTTGGCACTCTTCAGAGACATGCTTGCAGAAATGCCATGGGCTAAGGCTCTGGAGGGTAAAGGACCCCAAGAAAGTTGATTAATTTTTAAAGGCCACTTCCTCCAAGCCCAAGCTAGGTGTGTTCACCTGAGTAAAAAATCAGGTAGACATGCTAGGAGACCTGCATGGCTGAGCAAGGAGCTCCTGAAGGAAATCTCAGGGAAGAAAGAAACTTACAATTCATGGATGTCATTTGGGAGAACTATAAAGAAGTTGTCAGGGCATGCAGGAAGGCAACAAAGAAGGCCAAAGCCCTCTTGGAACTGAAGCTGGCAAAGGAAGTAAAAGAGACCAAGAAGGGCTTCTTCAAATATATCAGTAGGAAAAGGGTGAATAGGGAAGGTGTGGGGCCACTGCTGAACAAGGAGGCAGCCCTGAGAACTGAGGATCCAGAGAAGGCAGAGTTGCTGAATGTCTTCTTTGTTTCAGTTGTTACACCTAAGGCTGAACTCCCCCATGTACTACAGATGCTGGATGAAGGAGAGGAAGCTTGGAGGAGGGAATGCTCCCCACTGGTCAGTGCAAACTGGGTTAGGGATCAACTATACAAATTGAACATTCACAAGTCCATAGGCCCTGATGAGATGCACCCAAGGGTGCTGAGAGAACTGGCTGATGTTATTGCTCTGCCATTCTCCATCATTTTTGAAAAATCATGGCAGACAGGAGAGGTGCCTGAGGACTGGAGGAGAGCAAATGTCAATCCAGTCTTCAAAAAGGGCAAGAAAGAGGTTCCAGGGAACTATCAGTCAGTCAGCCTCATCTCCATCCCTGGAAAAATGATGGAGCAGCTCCTTCTGGAGGGCATCTCAAGGTACTTGGAAGAGAAGAATGTTATCAGGAGTAGTCAGCAGGGGAAATCAAGCTTGACTAACCTGATAGGATTCTATGATGCCATATCTGAATGGATAGATTCGGAGATACCAGTGCATGTAGTCTACCTTGACCTTAGCAAGGCCTTTGACATCATCTCCCTGACATCCTAGTGAGCAAGCTCAGGAAGTGTGGGATGGCAGAGCAGACAGTGAGGTGG
>VWZE01006224.1:336914-347017 GCA_013396675.1 Eubucco bourcierii | reverse complement strand
TGGGAGGTGTCCCTGCCTATGGCAGGGGGTT
Organism: Eubucco bourcierii; assembly: GCA_013396675.1. Taxonomy (NCBI): domain Eukaryota; kingdom Metazoa; phylum Chordata; class Aves; order Piciformes; family Ramphastidae; genus Eubucco; species Eubucco bourcierii. The sequence continues at coordinate 346,986 of VWZE01006224.1, read as the reverse complement.
GGAACTGGATGATCCTTGAGGTCCCTTCCAACCTTCCCATTCTAGGATTCTATGATTTAGCAGCCCAGCTCCATCCAAAGAGCTGTTTGGGAACTCCAAGTGTGTGCTTGCACAAGACTTTCAGCAAACACATTGCTGAACACTGATTATTTTCTCCTTGTTGTGAGCCAAATGCCTACCTTATCTGAAGGGGGCTTAGCAGGGGGATGTTCCAGCTGTCTGCACAGAGGGAGGAAGGCAAAACTGGATGCTGTAAGCTGATTTGTGCCTTGTAATCTTTGTTGTCAGTGCGTGGGCACACAGATGCTGCAGCTGGTGCTGGGCTGATCCCTGCACCTAGACTTTTAAAGAGTGGTTTATTTCTTTCCCCAGGTGGATGCTTCCTTGTGATGGGAACTGAACATCAGATTGAGCAACTGGTGCTGTAAATTGTCCTAGGGACAAAGCTACTGTGAATGGGTGACTGAGGTTCTGATGGGGAGGCTGTGTGCCAGGTGTAGGCACCTGTTTGGTTTGCCTCTTTAGCTGTAAGATGGCAGCTCTACCATCCTGTGTTTTGGATGATCTCAAGGTCTTTGTGTTATGTCTCTTTTGAAAATCCATGCCTTTGAAATCCATCTCAGGAGGCCTCCTTCACAGAGTCACAGAATTGTCGGGGCTGGAAGGGACCTCAAGGATCATCCAGTTCCAACCCCCCTGCCATGGGCAGAGACACCTCACACCACATCAGGTTGCTTATAGCCACATCCAACCTGGCCTTAAGGAGCTCCAGAGATGAGGCTTCCATGCTTCTTGCACTGAGAGAACCAGGAGCCAAGCAATTAATTCACCAGCACACAAAGGCTCTTTCTGTCTCCAAACATGGGTTGGCTTTGTGGGGCAGAAGGAATTCTGTGCTTCTGGGAAGAGGCTTTAGCCACAGCAGAGCTGCACACTTCTGCTGAGCAGCTCAAGTGCAAAGTGACAGAGCAGTGTCCTGTGACATGCATGAAAATCAGTGGGGAAGATGCTGCTCTGCATTGCAGATACCCAAAGTTAGGCACTGGAGGGGGAGAGAGGTTTGGTGCCCACTGTGCTGCATCTCTCCCACAGCCTAGTCCACAGGATTGGCTGTAGCAGAAGGGGCTTAGGGTTGAGTATTGTCACTCAGCAGACTAAAGCCAAACTTGCAGGCATTGCCATGTGCCACTGCTCTAAGCCTCATCTGGGGAGTTTCACTTCCCAGGCACTGGCAAGAAGTAGTCACTTGGCACTGATCACCATGGCCACTTAGGGCTGTGGGTTTAGATGTTATGATCTTTGTGTTCTCACTTGTGAAATTTCAGCTGACTTGGCCTGGTTGTGGGTTGGCTGCGACAGCTTGGCTGAGAGAAGTTCTTCTGCCCCTCTGCTCTGCCCTGGAATATTGTGTCCAGTTCTGGGAGCCTCAGTTGAAGAAGGAGCTCAGGGAACTGCTTCAGAGAGTCCAGCCCAGAAACCCCAAGCTGCTGCAGGCAGTGAACATCTCCTGTGAGGCCAGGCTGAGGGAGCTGGGACTGGGAGCTGGCAGCAGAGGAGCCTGAGGGCTGCCCTCAGTGCTGTGCTAAAGGTGTGCAGGGCAGTGTGGGCAGGATGCAGCCAGGCTGTGCCCACGGGTGGCAAAGGGCAGCAGAAGGGGCACTGGGGGCAAGCTGGAGCAGAGGAGGTGCCATGGGAACAGAAGGGTAAACTGTCAGTGTGAGGGTGACAGAGCCCTGGCACAGGCTGCCCAGGGAGGCTGTGGAGTCTCCTTCTCTGGAGACATTCAGAACCCACCTGGATGTGTTCCTGTGTGCCTTGCCCTGGCAGGAGGGTTGGACTCAATGATCATCCAAGTCTCTCCCAACCCCTAGCATTCTGTGAGAGACCCTTCTCAAGAAGAGCCTCCTGGCACTGCCTGCTGTGTTCCCCTGCTGGCACAAAGCTGAAGCCTGTAGGTGTGTGGCAGAGCTTTCAGGGCAGGCTCTGTGTGCGTTTCCTTGGGATTCTCGTTCACCACAGAAGCTTTTGCAGCTCTCTGCTAATTAAGAGCTGCTCTTAATTTGCTGCACCTTCCTCTCCTGAAAATAGAGTCACTAAATTCATTTCCTTTTTGAAAGGCTCTGTGAACAACCTGAAGATGATTTAAGAAGGCTGCGCAAGAGCTAAGGTCTGGCAGCTCCTCTGCTGTTGGTGCTCTGAGACATCAGGCAGGTGTGAAATGCTTCTGTGCTTAGCAAGAAGCCTCTCCAGGGGTGAGGAAGCAGAGGGACCTGGGCAGGTTGCAGAGCTGTGCCCAGGCCAACCTCAGGACATTCAACAAGGCCAAGTGCAAGGTCCTGCACCTGGGTAGGCACAATGCCAAGCACAGCTCCAGGCTGGGTGGGGAATGGCTGAGAGCAGCCCTGAGGAACAGGCCCTGGGGGTGTGGGGTGATGAAAAACTCAACCTGAGGCTGCAGTGTGAGTGCAGCCCAGACAGCAACTGTGTGCTGGGCTGCAGCAAGAGCAGTGTGGGCAGCAGGGCAAGGGAGGGGATTGTGCCCCTTGGCTCTGCTCTCCTCAGACCCCACCTGCAGTCCTGGGTGCAGTTCTGGAGCCCCCAGCACAGGAAGGACATGGAAGTGTTGGAGCCAGTGCAGAGGAGGCCACCAAGATGCTGAGAGGGCTGCAGCAGCTCTGCTGTGAGGACAGGCTGAGAGAGTTGGGGCTGTGCAGCCTGGAGAGGAGAAGGCTTCCAGGAGAGCTTGGAGTGGCCTTGCAGGGTCTGAAGGGGGCTGCAGGAAGGCTGGGGAGGGACTATTGAGAAGGTCTGGGAATGGCAGGACAAGGGGAATGGGTTTGAAGTGTCAGAGGGGAGATTGAAAGTGGATGTTAGGAGGAAGCTGTTTGCAGTGAGGGTGGTGAGACACTGGCACAGGTTGCCCAGGGAGGTGTTCAGGACCAGGTTGGATCAGTCCTTCAGTGACCTGCACTAGTGGGAGGTGTCCCTGCCTATGGCAGGGGGTTGGAACTGGCTGAGCTTTGAGGTCCCTTCCAACCTTCCCATTCTCTCAGTGCATGGATTATGTTCTCTATTTGGAGGGAATGCCAGGATACTCCTAGCTTTTGAGCAGCAAGTGCTGTGTGTAAAGTGTGTTGATTTAAGATTGGCACTCAGCTTTCATTAAATACTTCTTAATTTATTGATTTTTTTTCCCCCCCCCATATCAGGAGCAGTCTGAAATGATTATAATGACAGCAGCAATCCTTTGTGTAGTTGTTGCTTGAAATAAAAAGTGACTGCTATGTATAGATAATGAAGCACATCTGCTACTGAGTTGTTAATCCTCTAATAACAGACTTTTAGTGAGAGATAATAATATGTGATAAACTCCTCGTGTGGATCAAATCTGTGCTGGAGGAATCTAGGCACAAAGAGAATGGGAGATGATGTTCTGTGATTCCATCAACCCCTCTCTGCTTCTCTTCCCACTGGGGGAGCTGGCAGAGCCCTGGCACAGGCTGCCCAGAGAGGCTGTGGAGTCTCCTTCCCTGGAGACATCCCAAACCCACCCAGACGTGTTCCTGGGTGACCTGCCCTGGATGATCCTGCTCTGGCAGGGGGGTTGGACTCAATGACCTCCTGAGGTCCTACCCAACCCCTGATGTTCTGTGAATAGTGTTAATAAACCCTTTGCAAAGGCACAGGGGCTGTCCTTTGCAGCCTTGTCTCTCTCACCTGTGGTTCTTTGCTGATTTCTTTGCCTGCTCAGGGTAGAATCATCTTTCCCAGAGCCATTAACTGTAGCAGGGGCTGAACTAGGGGCAAGAAATGACTCTGCTCCAGCAGCTTGGCTGCAATCCCATTCGCTTCCTAAGGAACACAATGCTCAGGCAGTGTCTTAGTGGTGGTTGTTAGCTGTTCTGGAGTGTTCTGAAGAGATGCAGCTGTGGCTGAGACCTTGGCATAATTTGTTTGCCTTGGTCAGTGCAGCTTCATGTGCAGACCAGGTCCACTGGCTGATAAACCTCAGCTACTGCATTTTGATAGAGAAGTGGGGACAAGAAAGTTTAATCAATTGATTGGGAATTGAGCCCAGGTCAGGTTTTGTTTGATCAATGGATTGGGAATTGATCCCAGGACATGTTCCTCCTGGGTGGTTGGCATTTGGTGCCCGCTCTTGGGCTCTCAGAAGGTCACCTCCTGGTCTGAGCAGTTGGTCCTGCTACCATGGGTCCCTCTTTCATTACCCAAAGAGAAATGTCCCTCAGCACAGGTGAAGCTGAGTCCTCCCTCAGGGAGTGGACTCCTCACGTTGGTGGTGTTCTTGGAGAAGTGGATGGAGAAGGAAATGGCTTTGTGGGCAATTCCTGTTTGAGGGGGTGAGGTTTCAGCTTGTCTGCTCTTGGTGCTGGGAGCTGAGCTTTCTAAGGGGGCTGAAGTGAGCTGTGCTGTGTCTGATGCACTTCAGGGCAAGGTTGGTCCTTCTGGCTGCCACAAGGCACTCTTGACTCTCACTGAGTTTGCCATCAAACCAAAACCCCACAGAGCTCTTCTGCAGGGCTGCTCTCCAGCCTCTCATACCCTCATTTGGATCACCAGATCCCAGGTGCAGAAGCTGGCACTTGCTCTTGCTAAATGTCATACACTTGGTGATTGCCCAGCTCCAACCTGTCCAGATGTCTCTGTTAGGCTTCTCTGCCCTCGAGGGAGCCCACAGCTCCTCCTAATTTAGTACCATCTCTGCTTTCTCCCAGACAGCCTTTGAGGAATAATGAAGTGTTGAAACATCAGGAAGACAAATGTGCACAAAAGCAGAGATGCTAGCAAGAGGCAGAAGCTTTCTCTCTGCTCAGAAGGCCTCTGGATGATGCAGGAGCTTGCACCTTTGGTAGAGGACAGCCTGTGTGGGGGCTGAAGTGGTTGGCATTAGCAGTTGATTAAAGATGGTGTGTGTGCACTACAGCCCAGACAGCAACTGTGTGCTGGGCTGCAGCCAGAGCAGTGTGGGCAGCAGGGCAAGGGAGGGGATTGTGCCCCTTGGCTCTGCTCCTCTCAGACCCCACCTGCAGTCCTGGGTGCAGTTCTGGAGCCCCCAGCACAGGAAGGACATGGAAGTGTTGGAACCAGTGCAGAGGAGGCCACCAAGATGCTGAGAGGGCTGCAGCAGCTCTGCTGTGAGGACAGGCTGAGAGAGTTGGGGCTCTGCAGCCTGGAGAGGAGAAGGCTTCCAGGAGACCTTAAGAGTAGCCTTGCAGGATCTGAAGGGGGCTGCAGGAAGGCTGGGGAGGGACTATTGACAAAGACTTGGAATACCAGCACAGGGGCAATGGGTTTGAAGTGGCAGAGGGGAGATTGAAAGTGGATGTGAGGAGGAAGCTGTTTGCAGTGAGGGTGGTGAGACACTGGCACAGGTTTCCCAGAGAGGTTGTGGAGCACAGAAGGGGATCTTTGATCATGTTGGATACTTCTGTGCTCCACAACCTCCCTGGAGGTGTTCAGGACCAGTTTGGATGAGGCCTTGAGTGACCTGTGCTAGTGGGAGGTGTCCCTGCCTATGGCAGGGGCTTGGAACTAGATGATCCTTGAGGTCCCTTCCAGCCTTACCATTCTGTGATGCTGTGGTACCAGAGAAACCACAGGAGCTTGTGCTGCCCAGGAGAGAGACTGCAGCTTTCATCTCCTGGAGAAGAGAAGCAGCTTGCTGCCCTTATTCTGCCTCCAGCACTACATCTCCTGTTATGTTTCCTACCTCTCTTTCTCACCCACCCTCTGTTACCTATCCCCAGTGCTTCATCAGAGCTTCGTATCCTTGTGGCCAAAGGGACTTTGTGTGGGGTGCAGCTGGAGTCAAGTCCTGTGGTTCTTTATGGGAGAGTTTGGAACCTGTCCCAGACTCTCCATCTACCCATGTGTAATTTGCACTTCACAAACAGCCTAAAGTGGGAGGCAGAGGGCACAGCAGTGGGCACAATTAAAACATAACATTAGCAAGCTGCTTTTGCATTCTGAAAGGCAGCTGGAGCCCCGACTCCAGTTCCTCAGACAGAGGTTCCTGGCTGGCAGCCTTGTAAACAGAGTCAAGCACCTGTGCTGGAGATGGAGCAGCTGTGCATGTTTTGACTGGAGATGCATCTGCCCTGGCTCCCTACTTAAAGCAGTGAAATCCACAAGGCAGGAGCAGCATTTTGCTGTTTTCTTTTGCTCGCCTTCCCCTTGTCTTCTTGCTTTCCATGTAGCATGCAGAAAGTTCTCAGTTCACAGCAGGACTGGGTTATGCTCCTGTGTTGCAAACTTCAGCCTTACTGGAGGTGGTTTTGTGGTGTTTGGTTTTTGTTTTGGTGCTAGCAGATTTTTCTTGGGTAAGTGCTGGTCACCTGAAATATTTTTCTCTGTGTATCAAATGTCCTACAATGTGAGCTTCCCGCTTCGTGTGGACAAAGGAAGAAGCTCTGCACAGTTTGACCAGGCAAAGGATGGAAGGAAAGATGGAGGAAGGTCATCCTGTGCTTGTGGGCAAGGGAAAACCAAAAGGCTTTCTCAGGTTCAGGCAGGACTGCAGGTCCTGTGACAGTCACAGAAAGAGTCCAAGGCTTTTGAGTAAGTCAGCTGTGCAGTCACCCTCTGGGTCCCTCAGAGCTCTCCTGCTGCCATCTCCTCAGCAGGGAAGGCTGGAGACAAAGAAGCCTGAGAGGAGAGGGAATGCTTTGCTTAGGCACACAGCTCACATTCAGAGCTGGCACAGGCTGCCCAGGGAGTCTCCCTCTCTGCAGATGCTCAAGAACTGCCTGGATGCATTCCAGTGCGATCTGCTCTGGCAGGGAGGGCTGGACCAGATGAGCTTTAGAGGTCCTTCCAGCCCCTGCCGTTCTCTGGTTCTTCCCAAACAAGCTCTGTTTCAGAAATGCTGTGGCATGCTAAAGATTTAGGTGGGAACAAAAACTCCAGCCCAGCTTTGTTTACTGGGAAGCTTTTGCTACTTAAGAGTGTTTTAAAGCGGAGTTGGTCAGGGGCCAGCACTTGCCCAAATTGGAGGGCTGCTCAGGTGTGACATTGAAGGAAAATGTTTGCCTGCAGTTTCTAGGCCTGTTTGGGGTTTGTTTGTTTGCTTGCAGAGAGAGAATATCTGCAGTTTGTGTTTGTGCCTCCCTTCCAGTATTTGTTTGCCTGGGATCCCCACAGCAGAGGTGGTTCTCTGCTCTGTGCCTTGCTGCCATTCTCTGCCATCTCTGTGGCCCCTGGATGCAAGTGGCAAGCTCTGCATGGCACAGGTAGTGTTGGTGACAGGGGGGAAAACATCCCTGGAAAGCCTCCAGCTGCTCTGTGTGTCCATTCCTCCCTCTGCTCTGCCTTTTGAATCTTCTGAAGTGAAGCCAACCCCAACAACTTCAACACAACCCCACAGACAGACAGAAACACACACAAAAAAAACCTCACTGAGCTACTTTTTGTCTTTCCAAGAAGGCAGAAGAGTTCAGACTAATTGTGCTGCTTGATATTAAAGAAAACAACAACAGGAGTGATTCACTAATCATTTAACAATTGCTGATTTTCTAATTTATAACTTTGATGTGAACTTTGTTAAGTGACTGCTCAGTCAGAGCAAATACTCAGCCAGACCTCTCTTTGCCTGCACCCAGGGTAAGAAGGAAAGGTTCATGTCAGTGAGCAAGAAGCTTTCCTGGAGTGCTCTGTAGATGCTGACTTCTTGTCTATTCCCCTTAGGCACCACCAGGAGTGTTTATTTCTCTCTCAATGACTACTTCTCACCATGTCTTGGGTTGTTTGGTTTGGTTTTGGTTTTTTCCTTTCCCCTCTTGTTCATCACTGTGGTTTATTCTGCTTTTTCCTCCTACAGAAGAGATGGTGGAAGGAAAAAGTGCCATTCTCATAGGCATGAGCCAGTGGAACTCAAATGACCTTGTTGAGCAGATAGAAACAATTGGGAAGCTGGAAGAAAACCAAGGTAATGTGTAGCTTGCCTTAGCTATTGATTTAACTTGACAAGAAAATGTGACTGCAGAAGCCGTTGGTTCAGAAATTGCTTTGGCTTGGAAGGGACCTTCAGGATCATCTTGTTCCAAGCCTCCCCCCCACCCCAAGTCTCTTTCTTCAGAGCTGCTCTCAACCCACTCTGCACCCAGCCTGGATTTGTGCCTGGGACTGGCCCAGCCCAGATGCAGGACCTTGCACTTTGCCTCGTTGGACCTCATGCAGTTAAGCAAGACTCTGCTGGCTCTGTGCCACAGCAGCAAGGTGTTCCAGCCCTAGCACAACTGCTTAGAGTAACAATCAACCCAAGCTCAGGAAAAGCTGGATTCTGTCTTTGAAAAGGTGATGGAGAAACCAGGGAGAGGTCCTGTGTGGTTTCTGTCCCAGAGTACTTCACTCCTGAGTGGAAGGCTGTGAGGATAATGCTCTACTGACTCAGGGCACCTTTGTTGTGCTGGCCTTAGAGCTGGATTCCCTTACAGCTCCTGGGGAAGGATGAGTTTGGTTGGCTTTGCTTGCAGAGGGCTCTGATACAACTCAGGCTCTAAGGCTGGTGGCTCTGCTAGGTTCAGAGAGTGCAGGGCTGGTTCTTCTGCATGGTGTAAGAGACTGAGTGACAAAGCAGATGGATGAGCAGATGGACAAAGCAGGCTGGGTGAGGCTCTGGCCAACCTGATCTAGTGTGAGGTGTCCCTGCCCATGGCAGGGGAGTTGGAACTGGATGATCTTTGTGGTCCCTTCCAATCCTGACTGATCCTGTGATTCTATTCTATAATTATGGGCTCCTCCAACAAATGGAGATGTGTGAGAAGGTGCAGTCTGCTCTGGGCATAGTGGAAGAGCCACTGGGCACTACTTAAGGAGTGCTACAGTTCCAGTATGAGACAGACAAAGGTCCTCAGAACCATTATAAATGGCAATTATAATTCAATTCAATCATTGATGCTCAGTAAGTACAACTGAGAGCACTTGACCAGCACAACCTTTCTCATCAGAGGTGGAAATAAGTCTTTAGGGGAAACCTGGCAGCAACATTTAAATTTATTAACTTTTCATTACAGGAAATAACCACAAACAGCAATTGAGCTGAATTAAAAACCTCACACAGCTGCATAAATGATGCTGGTGCAGATGCATTGCCTGTCATGGAGCAAAGACATTTCCACTCCTGCTGCAAAGTGTCTGTCCCTTAGGCTGAGCAAAATGACCTCCACTGGGGAGGAACTCACTCATCCTGGTGGATTTCAGTGCTTTTCATAGCCTCAGAATGGTTTAGGTTGGAAAGGACCTCAAAGCTCCACCAGTTCCAACCCCCTGCCATAGGCAGGGACACCTCCCACTAGTACAGGGCACTCAAGGTTGCCTCCAACACCTCCAGGGAGGTTGTGGAGCACAGAAGCACCCAACGTGATCAAAGATCACGTTGGGTGCTTCTGCGCTCCACAACCTCCCTGGGCAACCTGCGCCAGTGTCTCACCACCCTCACTGCAAACAACTGGCAGTGGCTGCAAGGCAGGGTACCCAAAAGCAAGGCAGGGTACCCAAAAGCAAGGCAGGGTACCCAAAAAAAGCAAAGCAGCCCAAACTTTTCTGTGGTTGTGCACCTCCCAGCTCGTGTTAATAAACTCAGCAGGCTCAGTTTATACAAGCAGCACATTTCCCCTGCTGCTCACCCAGCTGTGTTTTGCCACAGCTCCCTTGTGCATGGCCAATTACTCCTGGTTTCCTTTACAGTCAGAAGTAGTGACAGCATAGTGAAGGTGGCATCAAAAGCCATATTTTGTCTGAGGTGTGAGCAGGATCATCCCCAAGGACCATCCTAGAAAAATTCATGTGCAGAGGTGGGTTTGGACAATCAAGCTGTGCATGCAGGCTGCACAATCATAGAATGGGAAGGTTGGAAGGGACAACAAAGAGTGAATGATCTTGATGTTGAGTACTGCCTTTAGTTTGGCTCCCCAGTTTCAGAGGGACAGGGACCTGCTGGAGAGGGTCCAAGGGAGGGCTGTGAGGATGCTGAGGGCACTGAGCACTGCCTGGGGAGGAGAGGCTGAGGGACCTGGGACTGCTTAGGCTGGAGAAGAGAAGACTGAGAGGGGAT
>VWZE01006224.1:294365-336884 GCA_013396675.1 Eubucco bourcierii | reverse complement strand
TGTGGAGTCTCCTTCTGTGGAGCCTTTCCAGGCCTGTCTGGATGTGTTCTGTGTGCCCTGAGCTGGATTGTCTGGTGCTGCTCTGGCAGGGGGCTTGGACTGGATGAGCTCTTTGGGTCCCTTCCAGCCCCTGACATCCTGTGAGCTGTGATCACAATCCTGGCTGCCCTTTGTGAAGCAACCTTTGATGAAATAACATCTCAGCATCAGTGTGACTGTGACTGCTACCACTGCCATTGCTAAAGGTGCTGGACCAGGTTACCTCACAGGAGAAGAACACCTCCATGGGTCCCTTCCAACCCCTGACACCCTGTGAGTTGTGACCCTGTGAGCTGTTCCACTGCTTGGCTGGCAGACCAGATCCCACTTCCAGCCTTCCACTGCAGCAAGAGGAACCCAGCACACCACCAAGTCAGGCTGAGGCTCTCCTTAACTACAGTTGCCAAATATCCCCAAAGTTTGCAAAGCCAAACTTTCAGAACTTGTCAGAGGCCAAGGCTGAGATCTCAGTGCAATCCTTGTGCCTCTCCTTTGCTAACTGCCCTGCCATGCTGTGCTTAATTGCTCAGCAGTGTGAGGGCTGCCTTGCCTAATTCTATCCACAGTGAATGCTCTGTGTAAACAAACTGCTCTCTTCCTCCCCTGCTATAACACATGAGCTTCCCCTCCTTGCCATGTTCTCCTGGAGTCATAGCATTAATTAAAGGGTGTTTGTACATAGCCAACTGTAATATTTACACTGCTGTTAAATGCATTGCAGTAGCATCTGCCACTGCCTAATAATGTGAAGAATGGCAAACAGAAAATTTGGCTTAGCTTGAGTGAAGAGTGGAAGGAAGGGATGGGAGCTGGGATAGTCAACAGCATTCCAGAGCACATCAGATGGCTTCTGTAAAGAAGAGATTTGCTTCTAGCAAGAGATTTCACTGCTGGATTTCTGCAAGTCATTGCTGGTGGCAGTTCACACTGGGGCAGGTTACCAGTGCTGTGCAGCTGCTGGCACTGACTTCTGTGATGCTTTGTGTCCTGGAATACAGAGCAGCAAATGCATACAAAATGTGGGAAGCTTGAACTAAGGAACTTGTCAGCTAGGAGCTGGCTCCTGCTGCAGAGAGCATTGCTTTCCTTGCAGTGCTTCCACAGAGTCCCTTTCCCTTTTTTAACCTGCATTAAGATCCTGTCCTCCTGCTGAAAGCAGCATGTGTCTGCTTCTTTGGGCCTAGAATTTCCCTGGCTGCTCTTCCCATCCAGAGGGCCATACCATCTGTAGGTGTATTACCTCCTTTCCTCTCCCCTGTTTCCCAAGCCTGACATGATTGTGCTCCCACCAGGGTTACATTTGCCATTGCACATCACAGACTTCTCAGGGCTGGAAGGGACCTCAAGGATATCATCTGTGTTCTAGCTCCAAACCCCCCTGCCATGGGCAGCAACACCTTCCACTAGGTCAGGTTGCTTAGTGCTCCATCCAGCCTGGCTTCAGAAACCTCCAGGGATGAGGCTTCCTTCCACCACCTCCCTGGGCAACCTGTGCCAATGTCTCACCAGCCTTATAGTGAAGAACTTCTTCCTAATGTCTAATCTAAATCTGCCCTCCTCTAGCTTTGTTCCATCCTCCCCCAGCCCTATCACCACCCAACACCCTAAAAAGTCCCTCCCCAGCTTTCTTGTAGCCCCCCTTCAGGTACTGGAAGTTTTCCATTCAGGTGCTGAACTGCCCTGGGGAGGAACTGGCAGTGAAAGAGGCTGTGTGTGGAGTTTGCAAAGTGATTCATTCAAACTGTTTACATTCCTCAAAAGACAGGTGCTGAGGGGACCTCTCTGCTTGCAGTTTGAGCACACAGAATGCAGAAGAGCAGGTTCTGTGTGGAATGTTGTCATTTGCTCTTCTTCTTTTACTCCCTCTAAAAGCCAAGCTGTCAGCTGTGACAGCTGCAGCATCTGAACACAAAGGGAGTTGTGGCAGAGCTTTTGCTCTCTTCTGTTCATCCATCAGAGGAGTAAAGAACTGTTATTACTCTTGCACATTAACTCTGGTGGAGTTTAGTGTAGCAGCATTTCAAAACCCTGGCTTGAGGAGCAGTGCATGCAGGGTCTGCAGCATGAAGGCGCTGAGCAGAAGCTTACACTGAGCACCAGGAAAGCAGCAGGCAGAGGATTGCAATGCACAACTCCCACTAGTACAGGTCACTCAAGGACTCATCCAACCTGGCCTTTAACACCTCCAAGGAGGTTGTGGAAGACCTCCAGGGAGGTGGTGGAGCACAGAAGCACCCAACGTGATCAAAGATCCCCATTCTGTGCTTCTGTGCTCCACAACCTCCCTGGGCAACCTGTGCCAGTGTCTCACCACCCTCACTGCAAACAACTTCCTCCTAACACCCACTTTCAATCTCCCCTCTGCCACTTCAAACCCATTGCCCTTGTCCTGGCACTCCCAGACCTTGTCAATAGTCCCTCCCCAGCCTTCCTGGAGCCCCCTTCAGATCCTGCAAGGCCACTCCAAGCTCTCCTGGAAGCCTTCTCTTCTCCAGGCTGCAGAGCCCCAACTCTCTCAGCCTGTCCTCACAGCAGAGCTGCTGCAGCCCTCTCAGCATCTTGGTGGCTTCCTCTGGACCCTCTCCAACAGGTCCCTGTCACCTGCCCAGTCTGCTCTCTGTTCCAAATGGAGCACAACCCTGCCTGCTGTTGGCTCAGACTGTCAGCAGCGAGGTGCAGTCTCCTCATGTGTCTGAATGGACTCAGATGGCTCCAGGAAAAAGAGTAAATTTTGCCCTAGAGATCTGAAGGTGGAATCCAGACAAAGGCTTCAGAGATCTTTCTTCCCACCCCAGCCCTGGTGGTGGCTGTGGGCTGGTGTCATTGCCCTTTGTGTCTGCCATGATGTGATGATGGCAAAGTGTTTGTGCTCCCTGGCTTGAGTGTTGCAGGACACCTTTCTGCACAAACTGATGAGAGACACACAGTATCACACTCTTCCCTTCCCTCTATTTTAGGGGTTTGCATTTAGGTCTGAGAGGAGTCCCTTTGTGTTTGCACAAACTGATGAGAGCCTCTTCCCTTCCCTGCATTTTAGGGGTTTGCATTTAGATCTGAGGAGAATCCCTTTGTGTTTGCAACTTTCCTTGGACAAGGGGCCTGTGGGAGGGAATAGAAGGCCAGAAAGACCCTGAAAAGCCACTGCTTATTAAACATTTGGGATAAGAACCTATTTTGTGTTGCTAGATAACTTTTGCTAACCCTGAGTTATTTACAGGTTCCTGGTATGAGTAATCAGTTAGACTCCTGGTTACAGTTTCATTGCTTGTGGTGCCTTCCTTGAAATGAAGAGTTCCATCTGGCTGCCAGAGGAAACCTTTCCATGAGAACAGCTTTCAACTGCAAAGCATTTACTGCAGTCTAGCAGAAAGAATGAAGAGCTTGATGCTCCTGTGAAGCAACCCTGTTTCATGTTGTGCTTTTCCCCTTCTGCAGGTGAAGAGTCTGCATTTGCCTCTTCTGGCTTCCTCCAGGACAAACAACGTGAGCTGAAGTTCTTCTCCCTTTTCTTTGTGCTGAGGCCGTTCCATAACCAGAGATAGAAATGTTAAGCAGTGCAGGGTTGGTGTTGTGTTGAGGAGGGAGCAGGGTGTGGAGGGACTCTGTTGGACTTTTGTCCTGAATGTACTTATTTTTGATTGTGGAAATGTGCCAAGGAAGTGCCTGTGGCATTGTTTGATGCCTGTTGGCATTGGCTGGAGTGGCAGAGCAGGAGGTCTGGAGGGTGGAGCTGCTGACTTACTCAGTAGCTCCTGCAGGACAGTACAGCATGGCCTGATTGGGAGCAGAGAAACCTTCAGTGCTCTGTGCTCTGGACTTCCTTGTCCCATCTCTGCTCCAGCAGGTGAGAGAGGTGCAGCTGTTAAAGCTGCTGACTGCTGTAGGAGTGAGAGGAGCAGCACAGCTGGCACTGGGAGTGCTCTTCTGCTGCTGGGGTCCTGCCTGGGGAAGTGCATTCAGGAGTCACTGTGCTGTTGTTTTTTCTGTGCCTTCGCCTTGCCTGCTGGAGGGAGCAGGTTGGCTCAGAGAAGAGAGTGGTGCAATGAGGCTGTTGTCTTTCATCACAGCTCCCTCTGAGATCTATTGCTGGCTGCCCTCATGGACTTCACAGTGAAGCAGCTGTCTGCTGTTTCTGCAGCTATGTTCATAAGCCCAGGCTGTACCCTCTAGGAAGCCCAGGTTCTGCCCAGCTCATCTGGCCTGGCCTGAGACCTGGAATGGAAGAATGCTTGGGGTCTGGGTGGTTGGCTAAGTCCTGTGTGCTGCTCCTAGCCCAGTGCTTGGTGCACAGCGCTCAGCTCCGTTAGTCGTGCACAAGCCCTGGTGTTCAAGGCTCTCTCAGGGAGGAAGCAGTGTGGAAGTTAACACAGGCACTGTGCCACCTGGTGAGTTCCAGAACAGGGCTGGGCTCAGCCTCCTGTGCCATCGTGGTCCCCTGAACAGCAGAGTTTGCAAAGCTGCCCCTACAGTGTGTGCCAACATCCTCTGTCATTTTGCTAATGGGAAGCCTGTGCTCAGCCTTCAGCTGAACACATTGCTCATGACTGATTGGAGGCTGCAGCCACAGCAGATGGCACAGAGTGGCATCATTTCTGGTGGGACTGTGGCAAAGGCAACGTTGCCAGTTCCCTTTGGGCTGCCTTCTGCCTCGCAGCGTGCAGGAGGGGCAGGGGCAGTGGGCTGGGTGTGCTGGGGAGCAGGAGGGGCTCATTCTGCTCAGTAACAGGAGCCAAGCAGCTGTGTCTGGAGTGAGGTTTTGAGTGTTGTGCTCCCAGGAAAGCACTCAAAAGAAAGGCTCTCTGTGTTTGGAGTCTGGTTGCTTTCATGTGCTTGGGCAGCAGGACAGCACTTGGAAGTAGCCACTACTGTCCCCTGCCCACTACTGACCAGTTTGGGTGCCATCAGGGGAGCTGGCCTTGAGGAGAGAGATTTCAGCACATCCTCCAGTCCCTCCCTTTGTGCCAGGTTTGAGAGCTCTGGGGGCTCTGTAGCTCTAAGCTTTGCAGATTAAAAACTTTCTCCTCGCTTGTTCTGTCCTGGTTTGTTTTATTTTTCATTAATCTTGTCCCACCTCCCTGACCTTTCCTACCTGCATCACTAAGCTGTTACAACCCCCTAGTTCCTGGCTCTGTCTGGGGTTTCTGAGTGCCTTTTTTGTCAGTGTGATTTACAGAATGGTACAATCAACACAAACTGGTGCAGTGATGGCATGAATCAAGGCAGCTGGAAAAAAATCTGTACAGTTTTTATACTGCCATGGGAGAGGTTCAGTCCAGCAAACCCACACTTTTATTTTACCTCATTAAAGCCCTTTCAGTAAATGGTAAACTCCATAATTTCTCTGTAATCAGTTCCATTTCAGTGCCTAATTGAATTTCTGTCATTCTAGTAGGTCATGCTGTCCAATTTGGTCTCCTACAGAGCTTTAGCTGCTGAATAGTCTTAGCCTTTGTATTGCCATCAGGGCAGAGGGAGGTCTCACAGTCATTTGAGTCTTTGGTGTTTAAACAGTGAAGCTGAACCTGTGCAGACCCCAAATCTGAGCAGCAAGGATCTAATCAGCAAATCCCTGCCTCAAATTGCTCTGCCATCAAGGCAGAGGGAGGACTCACAGTTAAATTTGAGTCTTTGGTATTTAAACAATGAAGCTGAACCTGTGCAGACCCCAAATCTGAGCAGCAAGGATCTAATCAGCAAATCCCTGCCTCAAGCCGTTTGGGGCAGTGCAGTGCTGGAGATGCAGCCACTGAAATTCCTGACTGAGGGTGCTGCAAATCAGCAAAAGAACCCCAAACATTTGGCTCCCCTCTTGTTTTTTTAGCTCTCATTCTTGGCATGTTAAAACCATACTCCTGGGTGCAGGTTTTCCAAACGGGACAGTGTGTGCTGCCTGCCAGTGCCTGAAGGCATCCTGCAGGAAGGCTGCAGAGGGACCTTGCGTGAGGCTGTCTAGAGACAGGCCAAGGGGGAATCGTTTGGAGCTGAGGCAGAGCAGGGTTAGGCTGGAGCTGAGGGAGAAGCTCTTCAGTAGGAGGATGGTGAGACTGCCATAGGCTGCCCAGGGAGGCTGTGGCTGCCTCCTGCTTGGGGGTGTTCGAGGCCTGGCTGGATGAGAATTTGAGCAGCTGAGTCTAGTTGAGAGGTGTCCCTGCCCATGGCGAGGAGGTTGGAGTAGATGATCTCTGAGATCCCTTCCAAGCTGAGCCACTCTGGGGTTCTCTGAGTGCAGGCTGATCTCTTAGCAGTGCTGTGAGGGCAGTTGGGTGGTGCCCATTGCTGTGTCTGAAGGAAAAGGACTTCCCCAGACTGGCTGTGCCCCAGTGTTTCTCTGTCCCTTGACAGTACAAGTTGCCATCAGTGCTTTTCCTCTCAGCCAAAGTGAGGAGAGTAGCTTTGAGAGAAGCCCAATTTTATGGCAGAGGGCTACTTCAGCAGCAGAATAGGAGCTGCATCTGAAACAGTGCCCAGGATCTTAATGCCTCTGGCACTTGTGTGTGTGTGAAGTGAGGAACAGTCCTGCGAGCTGGCACTGGGTGTACCAGGGAAAAGGCAAACCAAAGCTGATCTTTGGAAGAAGCTTTTCCAAGGAGCACACAACCCTAGGAAGCATTTTGGCTCCAGCATTGCACTGCACAGGGAGCTGAAGAGATTTGTGAGCATGGGATGTGGAGTCCTGGGTTTGCTGTTTCAGTGCCCTCTGACCAGCAGGCACTTTCCTGTCCTTGTGTTTGGAAGTGAAGCACAGTGACCAGAACACCTCCTGGAGACAGCAGCAAAGCAGCAGTTTGATCTTTTCCCTTCTTGCCTCTTCTTTCTTTTCCTGAGAAATCCTTGTTCCAGGAACTGATTGGAGAACTCTGTAAGCTGAAATGGGCTTCAGTTTGCTTTTTGCAGAGCTTCGTTCAGCTCCTCCGAGGTGGATGTCTCCTAAGTGCTGTGAGAGGCAGGAACGTGGAACATTCCTTGGTCCTCGTGTGCAGATGTAACAATGCAGCTGGCAACAGTGCTAATCAAATCTCATCCTGCAGCTGTTTCCTAGGTAACTAACACATGCAGCTGCAGAAAAGAGACTGCATCAGCAAGAGGCCAGAAGGATGCTGGAGCAATTCTCTTCAATGACTGAGGAAGCACAGTCGGGGGTTTGGGGGAGTAATAAATATTTCCTATGACCAGGTTGTTATGTCTGGAAAGTAGAAACCTGCCTTAAGTCTTTTAAAGAGGAGGCAGCTAAATGTTTCTGTGTTCAGCTCTGTCTCTTTTCCTTCCAGGTGAATTGTGTAGAGGCTCTTTAAGGAAACAAAGGTTCCCAGCACAAGGCAGCATCGAAATAACGGAGGACAGCGAGGTGAGATTGGCTCCCGGGGAGCAGAGCTGTGCAGTATCCTCTTGTATTTCCTTCACAAATTATAATCCCAGCAGGTGCAGGAGCAATCCCTGAAAAGCATCAGGAGCTTTTAGACATTGCTTAAGTAGCTGAGGTGGAAATGTGACCTGGTCCTCTGAGCAGAAATTCTTCAGTCTGCTGGGAACTTCAGATGCAGGTTTTGTGAAGCAGATCCAGCAGCACTGATGGTGACAGATTTGCTCCTTTCAGAGGGCAGCAAAGAACCTCAGAGGTTTGTGTACCTTCCCCTGAAGGGATTAAGGACCTCACACAGGATAGGCCATGGGAATTACTACTTCTCCGTTGCTGAAGAATTCCAACCCTACAGCCCAGTGCAAATTATGACAGTCTTTGAGTGGCTCCAGATGTCCTTCTCATTAGCCTCTGGTCCCAGTCCTGACTGAACTACTGCTGGGAGGCAAATTAATTTCATTCCCTCTGACTCCTGCTGCAAAGGATACCAGTTAAAATCCAGCTGAGAGACTTTTTGTGACCCAGTTGAATTTTTACCTTGCAGTTTGGAAGCTGTCAGTTCCATTCCCCCAGCAGTGCTGACACTTGTAAGCTGGAAACAGAAGGAAAAGCTTTGTCACTGTGAGGGTGGCAGAGCCCTGGAGAAGGCTGCCCGGAGAGGTCGTGGAGTCTCCTTCCCTGGAGGCATTCAGAACCTCTCTGCATGTGTTCCTGGGTGATACTGCTCTGGCAGGGGGGTTGGACCTGATCTTTCAAGGTCCCATCCAAGCCCTGACAATGTGTGGCTGTGTGGTCTGTGCTGCCAGCTCCAGACATGCTTGGGTGGAGTGGAGCACTGCAGACACCCACATGAGCATGCACCCCAGAGAAGGCAAATAGCATAAATAGATCACAGTAGGGGTGGCAATAAAAGCTGCCTGCTAGCTGCTTGTGAGTGATAACACCAAAGGTGCCAGCACCGTCTGCAGAAAGGCTTCCTGCTGCCTTACTGCTCCTTTTGCTTCACAGGAAGGAGTTCAGCACCAGAACTGCAAAACTCATGTGCTGATTCTCATCCTGCATGGGGGAAACATCTTAGACCCTGGAGGTGGGGACCAGAGCAGCAAGCTGGCAGACATCAACACCTTCAGCTCCGTGTTTGAGAAGGTGACCCAAGACCATTTCCCTGCTGCTTTGGGCCACATCCTGATTAGACTTGTTCCCTGCCCTGCCATCTGCTCTGCAGCCTTCTCCCTGGTTTCCAAGTAAGTCAGTTTGCATTTTGTAGCCTGTGACTTTGCTGGCAGCCCAAATGAGCAGAGCTCTGTGATGGTTTGGGAGTTCCCTGTCCCGTCCCCCCCCCCATGAAAATCCCCCAGGCTACACTCAGCCAGCTGGAAGTGAAGGACTGAAGCTCTATTCACAGCTCAGCACAATGTACAAGCAGAGATACACACAACAGACAGGAATAGTTACAGAGATAGACAAGTTAAAGGTAGTACAGAAACACAATTCCCCTTTCAGAAATCAGAGTCCCCAGGAGGGGCTCCCAACCACCCTTCCACCTTCTTCCCACCCCTCTACCTTACCTCAGGGTCTGGCTTATGTGCAAGGTGAGTTTGGAGGATGGGCCAGGGGGGTTAGAAGCAGAGTGATTAGTTGGGTTACACAGCAGAAGCCCAGAAGACAAACCAGCTCCCAGAGAGAGAGACTCTCTCTCTTATTTGTATTTGTGTTCTTGTTCTTATACATCTCAGCAAGCCTCTGAGTGCAGCAGACATCAACACTGTTTGCTTTTCACAGCCTAGCATCTACTTTTTCATTAAAATATTCCAATTAGCCTCAAACCAGCACAAGCTCCCAGACTTTTTTTTCTGCTATTTGATTCCCTCTTGCATCCAGACTGACTGAAAATAGCCAAGCTGGGTGTTTGAATGTCCTCTAGAACCAGTCCTGCACCCAGTTTTGGAGCCACTATTACAAGAGAGCTATGGAGGGGCTGGAAAGTGTCCAGAGAAGGGCCATGAGGATGAGCAGAGGGCTGGAGCTGCTCTGCTGTGAGCAGAGACTGAGGCAGTTGGGGCTGTGCAGGCTGGAGAGGAGAAGGCTCCCAGGTGACCTTCTTGTGGCCTTGCAGGATCTGAAGGGGGCTACAAGAAAGCTGGGGAGGGACTTTTTAGGCTGTCAGGGAGTGATAGGACTGGGGGGGATGGAACACAGCTGGAAATGGGGAGAGTCAGCCTGGGTGTTAGGATGAAGTTGTTCAGCATGGGGGTGGTGAGAGCCTGGCAGGGGTTGCCCAGGGAGGTGGTGGAAGCCTCATCCCTGGAGGTGTTTAAGGCCAGGCTGGATGAGGCTGTGGCCAGCCTGAGCTGGTGTGAGGTGTCCCTGGGCATGGCAGGGAGGTTGGAGCTGGCTGATCCTTGTGGTCCCTTCCAGCCCTGACTGATTCTATGACTCTCTGATTCTAACCATTCCCAGCACTGGGCTCAGGTTGGCGTCACTTGAGCACATCCTTGTGTGGAGCTGCTTGTGAGGTACCTGTTTGGGGCTGGCAAGAGGAGAGCTGATTGCCTGCTCTGGAGCTTCTGCAGCTTCATGCCAGCATCTTTCAGAGACAGAAGTCCAGGGTGCAGTTGTGGAGCACACACTTGTGGTAAACACTCCATTTAGCAAACTGTGGGGGAGGAAATGTGCCTCTAATTACTGTAATGTTTCATCAAGGGTGAGCCAGATGAGTGAGTAAGCAGCAGCACAAGATCTCTTTTTTTTTTTTTTTTTTTTTTTTTTTTTTTTTTTTTTTTTTTTTTTTTTTTTTTTTTTTTTTTGTTTAATTTGGTTGTATCCTCCCTTTTCTGGATGTGCAGACACAGTGCATGCCAAGGTATGGCATATACCTTATGCATCTTATACATCCTGTGGTTCTGTGCCTGCTGGGTCTGTGTGCAGAGAGATCCACCCCCAGTGCACCTGTGCAGCTCTCCCCTGCTCTGCAGACAGTGGGGCTGGAGGAAAGGGACCCTTCAGGGCACCCAGCCTCAGATTGCTTCACCTGGCCTGCTCCTACCTACTCCTAGCACTTTCAGCTTCCTGCATCCCTCCTGTAAAACAAAAGGACTCTGCAAGCTGTGTACATTTCCAGTGCCTGGCTGCTCTCCCTGTCTCTGTTGCTGTGGACAGACAAGGGTTAAAACCCAAGGCACATTCTTGTTCCAGCTAGATGACTTTGAGAGCCATCTTGTGTCTTTTCCGGGAGAAAAATACCCCAGAGTGGATCAACTGTTAAGCTTTTTATAGCACATGATTTGATGAGCACACATTGAGTCACACCTCAGACTAGAGCTCCTGAATTACAGTATTAGGCAAACTGGTGAATAGTAATTGCAAACTGGGGGGGAGGAGAAGGGGGGAGGGGAGCAAAACCAAGGCCAAACCAAAAAGTTACATTTAGGGAGCAAATCCTTCAGGAGGAAAATGCAAGCATCTGAATAATGAAATGAAATGAAAACTGTTTTGTTGGATGAGTTTGGGAGTGCTCCTTGCACAGGGCTGGCTCCTGCAAGCCAAGACATTGGGGTTGCATTTTCCTGACCAGCTTCATAAAATGCTTTATTAATGGCATGAGGAAGTGTTGAATAAACTCTCCCCCTCCAGCCTCACGGAGGAGCCATGGTTACCCCTGCTGGCAGCTGGCACTGGGCTATGGGTTGCCTCTCCCCGGGGAGCCAGGGGCACTCTTACCCACCACACAAGTTCTGCCTTGCTGAATGAAGGTTTTAGTTTCTGACTCTGGTGGGTCTGTCTGCTGGGCTTCTGCATCTGCTGGTTTCAGCTTCTTCCTTGTGGTTTTCCCTCTCCACCTCCAGCCTTTGTGCCCTGTGGCATCTCCCAGCTGCTGATGTGGGAGGACCTTCTGCAGAGTCCTGCCCCTGCATTAAGGTAACAAGACCTGTGCAGCTCTCAGCTCCAGCACTGGTCTCTTACCCATTTGTCCATCTGCCTGTGTGCAGAGTGGCTCTAGAGGAGCTCTGAAGAAACAGACCTGGGTGTATTGACTGGTGAGGAGCTCCCCAGGAGCCAGCAGTGCCCTCATGCAGCCCAGTAGGCAGCTGTGTGCTGGGCTGCAGCAAGAGAAGTGTGGGCAACAGGGCAGGAGAGAAGATTCTGCCCCTTCACTCTACTCTGCTGAGACCTCACCTCCAATCCTGCCTCCAGTTCTGGTGTCCCCAGCAGAAGGAGGACACAGAGCTGCTGGAGGAGCTCTCCGGGGGAGACCACAAAGATGCTCCAAGGGCTGGAGCAGCTCTGCTGTGAGCACAGGCTGAGGGAGCTGGGGGTGTACAGCCTGAAGAGGAGAAGGCTCTGGGGGGACCTTAGAGCTGCCTGCCAATAGCTGCAGAGTCACATTGGGAAGCAATACTGCACTGTGATGATTGGATCCTGTTCTTTGGTGTAGTGAGTTGTTATATGGACAAACCCCCCAAACAATCTGTTTAAAATTGCTGTTTAAGTTATGTCTGCCTGTATGTGGAGAAACTGCACCGAGTCCGTAGGTACAGAACTGCCTTCTGTGCTCTGCCACTGCTCAGCAGCCCAACCCACTGCTGCCAGCAACTCCTCATCCTCTACTGCTGTGTGCTCCTCCTGGTGTTTGTCCTGATGGTCTCATGTCCTTCTCTAGCTTAAATCCCTACAGCTATGATGAGAGCTGCCTCAGCAGCAGCGAAGACCACATCCCCCTGGCTGCCTTGCCCTTGCTGGCTGTTTCATCCCCTCAGTACCAGGATGCAGTTGCCATGGTGATCAGTAAAGCCAATCAGGTTTACAATGAATTTCTCAAATCCACCGATGGGGCTGGTTTTAATGGACAGGTAGGAGTCTCTTCTCTTCCATTCCTCTGGAGCAAAGCTGTTGTATTGAGAGGGTTGAGTTATGAGCGTGGGGCAGTACTGCAGACACAACAAATGAATGTGAGCCTGGGATCACCTCTGCAAAATGCCTTCTCAGTGCCCAACAGCAGAGAAACACTCCTGGAATCCTTTGCTAACCTGGGCTTAATCACTTGGTAGAAGATGCTGTACCTTCTCCAAGAAGCATTTTGACCCCTAAGCTCTTTGTGACCCCTGGTAACATGTGAGAGCCTTAGCTGTGTGCTGAGTGCTGGTTTTGTAGTCTGAAATGGAGTGCAGGAACTGTCACTGTGCCAGGTGAGTTGGAAGAAGTCTGCAAGACTTCACTGGGGAGTGGGTCACTGGGGACCTGGCATCCCCAAAGCTACCCAGGAAATCTGCTCCACTGCACCACTCTAAATTTAGTAGCTGTCAGTTGTTTTCTTACTCCTGTGATGGAGGTAAGAAAGAAATAGCAGTGGTTCAATGTTGGATTCCTTATGCTGTTTTAGTCAGAGACATCCCAGCTTTTCTGTCAAGCATGTGAGGAGCTCAGTGCCTTGGGTTGTCCTTTGTCTCACTGCTTAGCACACCACACCTAGCACACAACTAAGGCTCTTGTACATAGCCAAGGTTTGCAGCAATATGTACTGAGAGCTTAGGGGTCAAAGTGCTTGTTGGAGAAGGTGTAGCATCTTCTACCAACTGGTTAAGTCCAGGCTAGCACAGGATCCCAGAAGTCTGTCTCCTGCTGGGCACTGAGCAGGCATTTTGCAGAGGCAGCTCCAGGCTGCCATTCATTCATCACACTGCAGAGCTGGCTCCCACTCATCATTGCTTTGAGGGTATCACAGGAGCATCCAGGTTGGAAAGGACCCTCAGGAGCACCAAGTCCAACCTCTAAACTTGTGTGCTCATGTAAATGTGAAGCAAGAGTGAATCTCTGCTAAATACCTCACGTAAAAGTTCTGTTCCCTTGTCCTGGCAGGGGAGTACCACTCTTGGGTTTCATCTGTTGAGGTCCTCTCCCCAGCATGACTCTGAAGGAAATATTAAATGTTTCAAATAGTTGTGAGAGTGATTGTCCAGTGAGCTGGAATCTGGCTGCAAGCACCTGTAAGGATTGCTGTCTGCTGGGCAGAACTCCCAGCTGGTCAAAATAGAAGCTGGGACAGATATTCTTGGCAGAGGATATCTGTAGCTAAAAGGAAGAGGGAGGAAGTGGCTTTACCTTTTCAGCTGCAGTAGGAACGAAGGTGTGAAAAACCAAAAGTGCAAAGGCAGACAGCAACTCCTCTGCAGTGCTGTGATGCTTTTTGCTTGTTTTAGCACACTTCTTACATCTCCCCCCCTCAAAAAAACCTTTTTGTTTCCTCAGGTGTGTCTCATTGGTGACTGCATTGGAGGAATTTTGGGCTTTGATGCCATCTGCTATAATTCTAATCCAGCTGATGAGAGTCGGAGCAGTAGCAGGAGAGGAAGCATCAGCAGCATTCAGGTGAAGGGAGGAAAAAAAATCCACACAGCTGAAACTCTGTAGATTCATTCCCTGGAGGAAAGCAGCTCCATGTAAAACAGAGAGAAACTGAAGGATTTGGTAAATGGCAGCATGAGATTTTTGCTGCCTGAAAATGAAGTCTGCAGCTGGAGCTCTGTGATCCACAGAAGTTGGTACCGAAGGCTTTACCTGCAGCTCTTTAAAGCAGGCTACCAAGTGCCTTTTATGGTATCCCTAACTGCAGATGCAAACATTTTCACCATCAGTAGTCTCTAGTAGGCTCCTCTTGCATCCCACAGAAGTTCACATTGTTTAAAAATCAGGTCCTGCATCCATGGAGCATGATGAGCAAGACCATTAATGTTGTAATGGGCACAGGTAAGACCCCTTCTGATTAGAGTTCTCACAGGGCAATGGATAATAATGAGGACTAAAGCTTCTCCTCCCTGCCTTAAACCCCTTCCAGCTTTTAGGCTAGGGATTGCAGAGGAAAACTTAAGTCTTCATCTCTTTCCTCTTGTAACCCCTTCTGCCCTTTCTGCTCTATCACTGGTAAAGAGAGGTCAGATGTGTAAATGAAGCCATTTCACAGAGGCTCTACTCTGGTTTGGTCACTGTCTAACTCTCCCTTTTTTCTCTCTTCATTCTCTGAAGGATAATCCCCTCTTGGCAGAGGACTCCAGCCTGGGTGGCAGCAAAGCCCTGAGCAAAAGCAATATTGACATCCTGGGCAGTGTGGAGGAGGAGAAGCCAAGGCAGGCGTTGCCTAGGAAACAGAGCAGCGACTCCACCTGCGACTGCGATGCCATAACCCAGCACCATGCTTTCCTGTCCAGGTAACTGCTCCTGGATGGCTGAGCAGAGAAATAGGCTTTGCTGTCAGCACTGCAGCAACAGGAGGATTTCTGTTCTTTGTGGTGTATTTCTGGAGCTTTGCTTGAAGTCCCTCTATACACTCAGGGAAACCACAGATAGAATTATACAGTCAGTCAGGGCTGGAAGGGACCACAAGGAGCATCCAGTGCCAACCCCCTGCCATGGGCAGGGACACCTCACACTAGAGCAGGCTGGCCACAGTCTCATCCAACCTGGCCTTAAACACCTCCAGGGATGAGGCTTCCACCACCTCCCTGGGCAACCCCTGCCAGGCTCTCAGCACCCTCACGCTGAAGAACAAATAGAGTGAGTCAGGTATGAACTTACTCACCCTTGGAGAGCTCTGTGACCTCAGAGGAATCATGGATAGAGTGGGTCAAGTATGGACTTACACATGGAGAACTCTTTGACATCAGAGAACCATAGATAGAGTGGGTCAAGTAGGAATCATAGAATCACAGAATGTCAGGGGCTGGAAGGGACCTCCAAAGCTCATCTGGTCCAGCCCCACTGCCAGAGCAGATCACACAGGAACTCATCCAGGCAGTTCTTGAATATCTCCAGAGGGAGACTTCACAACCCCCCTAGGCAGCCTGTTCCAGTGCTCTGTCACCCTCACAGTGAAAATATTCTTCCTCAGGTTCACCTGGAACCTGAACTTGTTCACATGAACTTACTCACATGTTGAGAGCTCTTTGACCTCAGAGAATCCAGGGCTAGAGTTGGCCAAGCATGAACTTACACATGAGAACTCTTTGACCTCAGAGAAGCCATGGATAGAGTGGGCCAAGCATGAGCTTACACATGAGAGCTCTTTGACTTCAGAGAAGCCATGGCTAGAGTTGACCAAGCATGAGCTTACACATGAGAGCTCTTTGACCTCAGAGAAGCCATGGCTAGAGTGGGCCAAGCATGAGCTTACACATGAGAGCTCTCTGACCTCAGAGAAGCCATGGCTAGAGTGGGCCAAGCATGAGCTTACACATGAGAGCTCTTTGACCTCAGAGAAGCCATGGCTAGAGTGGGCCAAACATGAGCTTACACATGAGAGCTCTCTGACCTCAGAGAAGCCATGGCTAGAGTGGGCCAAGCATGAGCTTACACATGAGAGCTCTCTGACCTCAGAGAAGCCATGGCTAGAGTGGGCCAAGCATGAGCTTACTCACAAGTGGAGAGGTTTTTTTATTCAACCTTATCCAACTGTGACAGTTGTGAATATGCAAAACTGCCTGCAAGCAGTTCTGCTGCTTCAGTGCAGCCCACACCAATCAGGGTGGATGAATGCCTTATAATTCCAAATTGCTCTTATGCTTTGCTTTCTAAAGACCTCTCTGACTTCACTTACAGGCTTTCTATTATCCTGTAAAGAGGGAGATAATTGCTTTGGGTGCTCCTGTTTTGGGAGCTTTGGGTTATGAGCTATTCAGATCAGCTTTAAAACAAAACAAAATACAAACAAACCCAACTGCATAAACATTTGATTTAAATGAGGAGGAGGCTGTAGGAGGAGAGGTAACTTAATTAGCTTTCTTGGATCCTAAGAAGCCTTTAAAGCACAGATTTGATGAGAACATTGAGCATTCCATTTGTCTTCTTATTTCTGTCTGTTCTAAGGAGTTTGATTTTATTTTTCTTTTGTGTTTATCTCTGTTCTCTGTGCTTTTTGTCTCCCATGCATCATCTCATTGCCTTTATTTCATTGGGAGTGATGCAGAGGGCAAAGTCTTGTTGCATGCTGAAAGTTTCAGTTCTGCTGCAGTTGAGTGCAGAGCAGACTCAGTGCTGTGCTGTGCTTCAGCTCTGACAGTTTTGTCGGTGCATTGGTGAAACAGTGCCTTGTTGAATCAGTGCATTTTCTTTGCTCAGCATCCACTCAAGTGTGTTGAAAGATGGTGCAGACTTTCCTCCTGTGACTCCCAGTCTCTCAGAAGTCAACCTGGGTCGCTTTGAGTTCGAGGTGTCTGATTTCTTCCTCTTCGGATCGCCGCTTGGTTTGGTGCTGGCCATGAGGAGCACTGTTCTGCCTGGCCTGGATGGTAAGATCTGGCTGGGGCTTGCTGACCCTTGTCAACAGAGAGAATCAGAGAAAAGGGGGTAAATAAATGAGCCTAGTTAAGGACTGGGGAGGGAGGTAAATATCCTCCTCTAAAAGGTGGGAGTGTAAGTGTGGATAGGTGCTGAGGGCTGTTCGAGGCTGTCCCCACTCACCTCGCAGTGTGTCTCTTGCTCTGCTGTTAATCACAGAATGGGAAGGTTGGAAGGGACCTCAAAGCTCAGCCAGTTCCAACCTCCTCTCATAGGCAGGGACACCTTCCACTAGCACAGGTTACTCAAGGCCTCATCCAACTTGACCTTGAACACCTCCAGGGAGGTTGTGGAGCACAGAAGCACAAAATGTGATCAAAGATCGTGTTAGGTGATTCTGTGCTCCACAACCTCCCTGGGGAACCTGTGCCAGTGTCTCACCACCCTCACTGCAAACAGCTTCCTCCTCACATCCACTTTCAATCTCCCCTCTGACACTTCAAACCCATTGCCCTTGTCCTGGCATTCCAAGCCCTTCTCAATAGTCCCTCCCCAGCCTTCCTGGAGCCCCCTTCAGATCCTACAAGGCCACTCCAAGCTCTCCTGGAAACCTTCTCCTCTCCAGGCTGCAGAGCCCCAACTCTCTCAGCCTGTCCTCAGAGTAGAGCTGCTGCAGCCCTCTCAGCATCTTGGTGGCCTCCTTGGACCTGCTCCAACACTTCCATGTCCTTCCTGTGCTGGGGGCTCCAGAACTGTACACAGGACTCTAGTTGGGGTCTGAGGAGAGCAGAGCAAAGGGGCACAATCCCCTCTCCTGCCCTGCCGGCCATGAATCATCTGCCCCATGTCCTTGAAACTTGCCCCATGAAACTTACACCTCACTAAGGATCCGTCTTTGAAAAGGACACCAGAAGTAATGCCTGTGCTAAGATTCTGTAAGATATTTGCAGGTTCTTTCCTTCCCTCTGTCCGTGTGTCTGGCTGCTCTTTATGTCTGCTCCACCTGTGCAGCTCAGATAGTGATGTCTCTGTAACCTCTGTTGCAGCGAAGTGTTTTTACCTATGAAATAGCAAACAATGTAGTTCAGTTTCTTGTGGCCAGATGTCTGCTGGTCTGGAGTTTGCAGAAGGGTGAATTAACTGTGTTTCTGTGTGGGCTCCTTGAAAACTGTGGAGGGCCAGCACTGAACTCTTTCCCTGTCTCATTCTCGCTGCAGTGTGCCAGGTTCGCCCAGCCTGCAGCCAAGTGTACAGCTTCTTCCACTCTGCTGACCCCTCTGCCTGCAGGCTTGAACCTCTGCTGGAGAAGAGATTCCATCTCCTGCCTCCATTCAGTGTCCCACGGTACCAGAGATACCCCCTGGGGGATGGAAGGTCTCACCAGTTAGGTACTGTGCCTGTTCTCATAGCTCTCCTTGCCTGCTCCCTTAAGCATTCCTTCACACAATCCCAGAATGGCAGGGGCTGGAAGGGACCTCCAAAGCCCAACCAGTCCAACCCTTGCCAGAGCAGCATCACCCAGAGCAGATCACACAGGAACACATCCAGGCAGGGTTTGCATACCTCCAGAGAGGGAGACTCCACAACCCCCCTGGGCAGCCTGTGCCAGGGCTCTGTCACCCTCACAGGATAAAAATTCCTCCTCATATTTAAATGAAACTTCCTCTGCCTCAGCTTCCACCCAGTGCCCCTTGTGCTTACACAGCTCACAGGTTCTGCTGTCCTTCTCATTCTGAAGGAGTTTCATCCATCTTAAATCTTATGCAGGTTCTTAAATCTGATGCTGTTCAGGGAAATGTGATATAAAGGCACAGACAGACACCCTAGCCTCAGAGCCTGCTGTTCACCTCATTGTCTTCTCTCATTTGCATTTCTGTAACCTGCAGGTGATGCCATCCAAACCCACAGTGCTCTGTTCCTCGAGAACAGCTCTCTGAACATCCCTTTCCCTCAGGAGACTCCTGGATCTCCAAACCCATCTGAGCAACCACAGGGGAAAGCAAGGAAGTTGAGTTTGGCCAGCACAAACAGTGAAAACTCAGGGTCAACAGAAAGCTTGCCATCAGCATCCCTCACCAACAGTGAGTGAAGCCTGCTGCCATGTGCTGCCTGCTGTGGCACCAACCCTTCCCTCCCTGTCCTTTCTGTGGAGGAAAACTGGCTTGGGAATTTGGGGAGAAGGAGAACATCTTCAGCTCCTGTGGTTTTAAATGCTACAATTTGTCTCCCTCTTCTGTCAGTAGTTAAGTAGATAAAAGCAACCCAAGTGAAGCCAGGGTTTTGTATTGGGGTGTTGCTCATAAAGAGCCATTAAGGTTTCATACTAATGGGCTTTGGGAGCATATTCCAGTCACAAAGGGGCAGAGACAGATGAGGTTTGTTAGGTGAGGTAGGATTAGAAGTGCTAGAGATATTACCCTGTTGCTGGGCTGCAGCCATGGGTCAGTGCTCTCCACTCACTGTTTAGGAAGGGTTTGCAATCCTTCCTCTGTAGCATAACCACACAACTGCTGCTCTTTCCCTTTACATTTTCCATGGAAATCAGCCCTGGGCGATTGGTTCCCTAAACTTGGACCCAACAGAACTTTGTAAGGCTGCAGACAGTTAAGTGCCAGGAGAAAACAAGGCTTCTGTGTTTGGTAAATACCCTGTCACAGACTGGAATGTCAAAAAGCAGGAGTCTGTGCTCAGCTCTGTGGCTCAAACACAAAGGGAGAGGCTGCTTAGGAGGAGGTCTTGCAGAGACTCCTTGATGGTCTTGGTTGATTTCATTTTTTCTTTTGTAGTTACTGCAAAGTGGTGGGGAACAAAGCGAATAGACTATGCCTTGTATTGTCCAGATGTGCTGACAGCCTTCCCAACTGTGGCCCTGCCTCACCTCTTCCATGCCAGCTACTGGGAATCCACAGATGTTGTGGCCTTCATTTTAAGACAGGTCGTTGGTCTCTGTGTTTTCCTCTCTGACTGTCACTTGATGCCATCCTTATGTTTTCTCTGTTTGCTCTGGAAGAATGTGCAAGCTGTCTGGAAAAGCTTTTCAAGGAGTGCTTGACATGAAGTGTTGGCTAAGAGGGTCAGAGCAGTTTGGGCAGTTGGTGTGCCCCTGTGGCTCATCTCTTTCTGCTCTCATTGTGCTTTTGCCTCTGCAGTCTCACTCAGCTGCAGCAGCAGTGCACTCTCCTTGGGTTGTTTGGTTTGGTTTGGTTTTTTTTAATCAGCTAGCAGGACTCCCCCGTGACATAGTTGATTAAAATATTCCTGTAATTTCAGGTGATGAGGTATGAAAATGTCAATTTCAAGGAAAATGACAACCTGGATCCAGCAACACTAAACCCATCCAATCCACCAGAGAAGTGGCTCCGCAAAAGGACCCACGTCAAGTTGAGGGTGAGTGGGAACCTGAATGCATGTGGAAACTGGGGTTTGGCAGCAATTGAAATGGAGTTTCATAGAATTACAGAATGTCAGGGGCTGGAAGGGACCTCGAAAAATCATCTGGTCCAGCCCCCTGGCCAGAGCAGCACCACCCAGAGCAGATCACACTGGAGCACATCCAGGCGGTTCTTGAGTATCTCCAGAGAGGGAGACTCCACAACCCCCCCTGGGCAGCCTGTGCCAGGGCTCCCAAAGCATAATCAACTATTACTAAAGAGCTGAAAATGTAATCCAGAGGCAAACAAATTAACAGTTAGTGAACAGGAACAGTTTGAGAGGTGCCCATGCCTGTGGTGGCAAGGTTGGAGTAGATGATCTCTGAAGTCCCTTCCAGCTGAAGCCATTCTGTGGAGCTGTGGTTGATTGCTGCGTGCTTGGAGAGAGTATCTTTGCTTAAGTAACAGAGAGGCT
Source organism: Eubucco bourcierii (assembly GCA_013396675.1). Classification (NCBI taxonomy): domain Eukaryota; kingdom Metazoa; phylum Chordata; class Aves; order Piciformes; family Ramphastidae; genus Eubucco; species Eubucco bourcierii. The sequence continues at coordinate 316,375 of VWZE01006224.1, read as the reverse complement.
TTACAGTTCAGTTAAGCAAAGAGGTTGCTCTTTTATTTTCTGACATGCTGGATGAATCCACAACCCCAGGAAAAAAAATAATGTTTTATTCATTCTTCAGATGCCACTTTGCTTAGAAATGCCAGTGAGGATGCATCTGACTTGCATGCAATTGTGTATGTCTGTGGCACCGCTTGGAGGGAAAGGGAATTGGCATTCCCTTAAATCTTCTCTCTCACTTGGTCATCCTGAGTGCTCTGACTAGAAAGTCTCTTCAGGAACCCACCATTAGTGGAAGCTGAAGTGGGGACAGTTTTGCTAGGTGCTTTAAGGTGCATTGTCCAGGACTGTGTTTCTGTGACTGTCTACAACTGCCTGCAGGGACATTGTGGAGAGGCTGCTGCTGGGCTCTGCTCACAGGGAAATGGAGACAGAACAGGGGGGAATGGCCTCAAGCTGAGCCTGGGGAGGTTTACATTGGACATTAGAAAGAAGTTTTTCACAGAGAGAATGGTCAGGGGCTGGTATAAGCTGCCCAGGGAGGTGGTGGAGTCCCCCAGCCTGGCTATGTTTAAGGGTGGTTTGGATGTGGTGCTTAGGGCTATGGTTTAAGGTGACTCTTGCAGAGCAGGGTTCTAGGTTGGGCTTGGTGATCCTGAAGGGCTTTGCCAGCCTGCATGTTGCTGTGATTCTGTGGTTCATAACAACATCCTAGAGGCAGTGGCCTCGTTGCACCCTTCTTAGGCTCTGTTTTGTTTCAGAATGTGACTGCCAACCACCGAGCTAACGACGTCATTGCAGCAGAAGATGGTCCTCAGGTGCTCGTTGGGCGCTTCATGTATGGACCTCTGGACATGGTAGCTTTAACAGGTGAAAAGGTAAAGTTGAAATAATCACATCCTAAGGGTGTCTAGCAGTAGGGCAAGGGGGAATAGTTTGGAGCTGAGGCAGAGGAGGGTTAGATTCAAGCTGAGGAAGAAGTTCTTCGGTACTGGGGTGGTGAGTCCCTGGCTCAGGCTGCCCAGGGAGGCTGTGGCTGCCTCCTGCCTGAGGGTGTTCAAGGCCAGGCTGGCTGAGGCCTTGAGCAGCTGAGTCTGGTTGAGAGGTGTCCCTGGGCATGGTGGGGAGGTTGGAGCAGATGATCTCTGAGGTTCTTTCCAACCAAGGCATTCAGTGGAATTCCTTGCTTTTCTACACCAGCTTTTCCTGGGAAGACTTGCTGAGGTGTAGCACACACATACAGTACCGAGGGGAAAAAACCCCTTCCAGGGAGGGGATGTCTGTCAGCAGCCAACTATGCCCCTTGTGAGCCTTTAGCAGAAACCAGAGCTGGAGCTAGCAACAGGATCTGGACTTGGCAGGCCTTGCAAGGTGGCCTTGCTGTCTATGGAGAGTTGCCTATATTGGAGAAGACCTTCAAGCCCATCAAGTCCCATCACCAGGCTGTGTCTGTCTGTTGTGCCTGCAGGTTGACATCTTCCTAATGCCAGAGCCCTCGTCGGGCAGGTGGGTGTACTTTGACACTGAGATATCCAACAGCAGCGGCCGCATATCCTACAGCATTCCCAAAGAGAAGAGGCTGAGAGTTGGTGTGTATCCCATCAAAATGGTGGTCAGGTAATGGCTCCAAGCTGGGACTAGAGCTGTGATGGTTCCTTGTGGTCAGAGAGACACCAAGGTTGTGTTCAGATTGGGGGGGGTGTGGAGAGGGGTTTGGGTCCTTAGTTGTCTTTTCCTGCTCTCGTCACCCTGCTGTCAGCTCAGACCTGGAGCAGTAATCATCTGCTTGCTGGCCAGGCTGCAGGTGCTCAGACCAAGGAGTTCATCCCTACTGCAACACAAATCCTCAGTGCATCTATAGGTGGGTGTCAGGAGGATGGGGCCAGGCTTTATTAAGTGCTGCCCAGTGACAGGAAAAGGGGTTACAGGCACAAACTTGAGCAAAGGAAGATCCATCTAAGCATGAGGAGTAACTTAGTTACTTTAAGGCTGGTAGAGCGTTGGAACGGGCTGCTCAGGAAGGTGGTAGAGTCTCTGTCTCTGGAATAATTCATAACCCATCTGGACACCATCCTATGCAACCTGCTGTAGGTGATCCTGCTCTGGCAAGGGAGATTGGACTAGAGGATCTCCAGAGGTCCCTTCTAACCCCTGTGACAATACACATAGACAGCACACTTGAGTAGTAGTTTAGTTACTTCAGGTTGGGGGGCTGTGGCTGCCTCCTCCCTGAGGGTGTTTAAGGCCAAGCTGGCTGAAGCCTTGAGCAGCTGAGTCTAGTTGAGAGGTGTCCTTGCCCACGGTGGGGAGGTTGGAGCAGATGATCTCTGAGGTCCCTTCCAAGCTGAGCCATTCTATGGTTTAGACACACCTGATTTCTTATGAAATCAGCTTCCAGTTTTCTCTTTGCAAAGCTATTCCTTAAAAGCTTTAATTTCCCAGCACCAACTGGAAGTCCCAAGCCTTATTGGACAGCAATTCTCAAAGCCGTAGATCCAGAGGGATCTCGTTTCAGATCTTAACCCCAAGGTGCTCAGAGTGCCTTCTGACATTCTGCTTTTCAAATGGATGTGTTCCAGAGGGGACCAGACCAGTGCTGCAAGCTACCTGACCGTGCTTCCCCGAGGGATGGAGTGTGTGGTGTTCAGCATCGACGGCTCCTTTGCAGCCAGCGTTTCCATCATGGGAAGCGACCCCAAAGTCCGAGCTGGGGCCGTCGATGTGGTCAGGTGAGTGAGGTTGGCACACTCTGCTGCTTAAATCTCTGCCTTCCCTGGTGGAACACAACAGCAAGGGAGAGGACACAGCAGTTTTTATTGTGACCTCTTTCTTTTTCTGTTTTTTCCACTAACTGTTGGAGGCCAGGTTGGATGAGGCCTTCAGCAGCCAAGCCTGCTGCAGAGGTCTCCCTGCCCATGCTGGGGAGGTTGGAGCAGATGATCTTTAAGGTGCCCTTCCAACCTGAGCCATTAAAGAGTCTCCACTTCTCATAGCTGAAATAGCAGCAAATCTCACTAAAGCTTTCAATGGTACCAGCACTTGATGCTCAGCAGGGTCTGTTGTAAAAACATTTTTAAACAGCTCTCACATTTAATGCAGCATTGCCTAAGTGTTTCTCTTGCTTCCCTCTGTTTCCTTCAAGATGCAGACAATACTTAATTTTCTTTGCTAGGAAGCAGGGACTGGGTGGAAGTTGAGGCACAGGAGGTTCCATGTGAACCTGAGGAAGATATTTTTTTTTCCCTGTGAGGGTGACAGAGCACTGGAACAGGCTACCCTGGGGGGCTGTGGAGAGCTCTCTGGAGATATTCAGGAACTGTCTGGATGTGTTCCAGTGTGATCTGCTCTGGTTGATGCTGCTCTGGCAGTGGGGTTGGGCCAGATGAGCTTTGGAGGTCCCTTCCAGCCCCTGACATTCTGTGATTAGCTCTGCTGCCTTCCACTTGTTGAAGGGTAACATCTGACTTCTAACTGCATCCGCGCTGAGCAAAGAAATGCTGAGCCAACCTGTGAGCCTTGTTTCTCTTTCTGCACCCCTATCACTTCCCTGCTGTTTCTGACAGGCACTGGCAGGATCTGGGCTACCTGATTATCTACATCACTGGGCGGCCAGACATGCAGAAGCAGCGTGTGGTGTCGTGGTTGTCTCAGCACAACTTCCCGCAGGGGATGATCTTCTTCTCAGATGGACTCGTTCATGACCCGCTGCGCCAAAAGACCATTTTCCTCCGGAATCTCATGCAGGAGGTACCACAAACCCCTTTGTACCCCTAGAAACCTTTCACTGGGGAATGCCTTTCAGACAAGGTTAAAGATCACAGGATGTCAGGGGTTAGGAGGGACCCAAAGAGATCATCCAGTCCAACCCCCCTGCCAGAGCAGGACCAGACAATCCAGCTCAGGGCACACAACACATCCAGACAGGCCTGGAAAGGCTCCACAAAAGGAGACTCCACAACCTCTCTGGGCAGCCTGTGCCAGGGCTCTGGGACCCTTCCAGGCAAGAAGTTGCCCTTGTGTTGAGCTGGAACCTCCTGTGCTGCAGCTTCCATCCATTGCTGCTTGTCCTATCCCAGGCAGCAGTGAGCAGAGCCTGTCCCCCCCGCCCCCAACTCCCAGCCCTCACATAGTTACAAACATCTCCCTTCCTTTTGTACAGTAAACCCCACTGCCTATCATTGAGTCTTTCTGCCATTCCTTCATTCCTTTCTCCCTTTTCAAAGAACCAGGAAGGCTGATCAAACATCCAAAGAGACCCTCCTGGCATGGCAAATAGATGAGCTGCTTGTCCTTTCCTATGTGTGTAGCTATAGCCCTTGCTGCCTTGCAGGCAGGCAGATTGAGCTTCCTGTGGTTTCCAGAATGAGGTTGTTAGCAATCAACTCAGCTACTGCTTCGTTGCAGTGCATGGTGCATGGTGTTCACTAGAGAGCTCATTTCAGAAGTGATGTCTGTTTCAGTGCCACATCAAAATCTGTGCTGCATATGGGTCCATGAAGGACATCTCTGTGTACAATGTCTTGGCTCTGGCACCATCCCAGATCTACATAGTTGGACGATCAACAAAGAAATACCAGGCACAGTGTCAAGTAAGTGACTCTTGTTACTCAGCCAGGAAGCCCTAGTGGGGGGACAAGGAGATGCGTGCATAAGCATCTGCAAACACACACCTCCCAAAAGCAGCAGGACCAGAGGCAGTGCTGCTGAGAAGGAGGTGCAGTTTTGGTTTTGGACGAAGCATTTTCTGGCAGGGTGAATAGCAAAGGGCAGGCAGCGACCACAAGTAGCAAAGGGCACGGAGCGGTCACGCAGGAAGCAAAGGGCATGGAGTGGTCACGCAGGAAGCAAAGGGCACGGAGTGGTCACGCAGGAAGCAAAGGGCATGGAGTGGTCACGCAGGAAGCAAAGGGCACGGAGTGGTCACGCAGGAAGCAAAGGGCACGGAGTGGTTACGCAGGAAGCAAAGGGCACGGAGTGGTCACGCAGGAAGCAAAGGGCACGGAGTGGTCACGCAGGAAGCAAAGGGCACGGAGTGGTCACGCAGGAAGCAAAGGGCACGGAGTGGTCACGCAGGAAGCAAAGGGCACGGAGTGGTCACGCAGGAAGCAAAGGGCACGGAGTGGTCACGCAGGAAGCAAAGGGCACGGAGTGGTCACGCAGGAAGCAAAGGGCACGGAGTGGTCACGCAGGAAGCAAAGGGCACGGAGTGGTCACGCAGGAAGCAAAGGGCACGGAGTGGTCACGCAGGAAGCAAAGGGCACGGAGTGGTCACGCAGGAAGCAAAGGGCACGGAGTGGTCACGCAGGAAGCAAAGGGCACGGAGTGGTCACGCAGGAAGCAAAGGGCACGGAGTGGTCACGCAGGAAGCAAAGGGCACGGAGTGGTCACGCAGGAAGCAAAGGGCACGGAGTGGTCACGCAGGAAGCAAAGGGCACGGAGTGGTCACGCAGGAAGCAAAGGGCACGGAGTGGTCACGCAGGAAGCAAAGGGCACGGAGTGGTCACGCAGGAAGCAAAGGGCACGGAGTGGTCACGCAGGAAGCAAAGGGCACGGAGTGGTCACGCAGGAAACAAAGGGCACGGAGTGGTCACGCAGGAAGCAAAGGGCACGGAGTGGTTGCATAAGAAAGCAAAGGGCACGGAGTGGTCACGCAGGAAGCAAAAGGCACAGAGTGGTCACAGGTTGCATCTGCAAGTGCATGCATCACAAAGTGCTGAATGACAAAACGGAACAGGCCAGTGAAAGGACAAAAGCAAGCAGAGAGGAGCGTCAGTGCTCTGCAGGGGTCTAGCTAGGTGCTAAAGGTAGGAACTTCATTCCTCCCAGAGGCAGCAGTGATCTGTCACTCCCTTTCTTTCCCTCCTGTTCCAGTTCCTCAGTGAAGGGTATGCAGCCCACTTGGCCTCGCTGGAGTTCAGCCTGCACTCCCGCCCCAAAAAGAACAGCTCTCGGATGATACTGAGGAAGGGCAGCTTCGGCCTCCACTCCCAGCCCGAGTTTCTGCGCAAGAGGAACCACCTCCGCAGGACTATGTCTGTGCAGCAGCCTGATCCTCCTTCTTCCAACCCCAAGCCAGAGCGTGCCCAGAGCCAGCCCGAATCAGACAAAGATCACGACAGGCATTTGCCCTCCATTGCTTGGGTTCGAGGTGGAGTTCACAAATTTGAATCTATCCCCTAGGAAGCTTGGGAAGATAGATCTTGGGTGCACCCCGTCGAGCTCCTAGGCCTGCCTCAAGGGTCATGCTGGGGCAGCTTCAAACTAAGAGATATAGGAGGGGAACCTGTACCTCAGAGTCTTCCCTGCTCTGGAATCTGCCTTCTTACACCCAGGAGGGGAGCTTGCAGCCTATTCCCCTTGAGATGTTGATTGAGAAATGCTAAACTCATCTCAAGCTACGGCAAGTGCTTGGCACGTCAGAGCTACAGGAAATCTCTTTGGTTTTGTTTTTGGTTTTTTTGGCAAGAGATGTAATAAAATGTGCAATAAGAGAAAAAGCTGCAGCAGGCTGACCTGCCTCAAAAGGAGGAGTCTCCTATCAGCTGACAAGCTGCACCCAAACAGTAGGTCCCACAGGTTACAGAGGTTTGCACTTTAAATATGAACTTAGTGGTATCTGCTTCCACTTCACTCTTGGTAAGTGATACTCACAGGGGAAGCAGAAATGGGAATTACAGTGAGGAGCAGTCAGGATCTGTATAGAGATGCTTTCTGGGTGCCTTAAGCCCAAGATTTCCTTCCAGCCTGCAGTGTTGGTCAGCAGACCCCAACATGGGCACTCAACGTTTGTGTGAGGTGCTGGATGTCAAGTAAACAGGAGAGGACTCCGCTTAAGAACCGCACCACAACAAACTGTGTTGGAGTTAAATGTGTCTGCCACAGTTTGAAGCTGTTGGTGCTGCTGTGTGCAAAGTAATGTGCAAGTGTACAAAGCTCACATTGTCTTGTGGAACTTTTGGTGGCTGTGCAGAATGTGTGGACTAGCAGTAAAGAGATGGCTCTGACCATCTCAGTCCAAGAGGCAGGTAGTAAGCTGAAGGGAACCCTTTTACGAAGGGCTCTACAAGCTTCAGAGCAGTCACTTCTTTGTTCTACCTAGGAACTGGAGGAGGGGGAAAAAAAAGTGAGGGAATGCCTGTGAGTAAATTGTTTACCTTCTCCTGCTTTCTTACAACTGCTGTGTTGAGACAATCTGTAGCATTTCAGAATGACAGCATTTGAGCTTCAGAGAATGGACACACCAAATTCCAGGTGCCAAATAGACTTTTTTTTTTCTTTTCTTTTTTTTTTCTACTGATGTAAATTTCTCTTTGGATCTCTCTCAGTGAACTTATCAGAAGTGAAATGTGTGGAATTCTCCCTACGTGGTAAATATTGCTCCAAGTGTTGTGGTTAGTTTCACGTAGTAGCAGTTTGCAGGTTCTCCCTGCAGGTATTTTTCCCCTGTGCTACATTCAGCATGAGAACTTTGGTGACCTGAAGTGTTTTAAAACCTGCAATGAAGTTACAAATGCACATAAAAAACCCTTTTTTTTTTTTTTTTTTTGTTTTTATTTTCCCTTTTTTTCCCTGCAAAGTGGAAACCAGACTATTGGCACTGGGAAGGTTTGAGGTCAACAGGAGATTTTTTTTCTTTCCAGGTTTGTGTTTGGTTTTAATTTCAGGGAGTTGGGGCTGTGCCTTCCTCCACCCACACATCCCCTTTCAGGTTTTCCTAATCTGCAGCTGGAGCAGAAAAAGCCTCTCAATGAGTCTGCTAAGTAAAACTAAAGCTTTGTGAAAGCTGCTGTGTAAAGACAGCAAGAAGTGCAGCGGAAAACTATGAAGACAGTGCCAGAAGTAAACCTAAATCTATGTCCCCTATTCACCCAAAAGTTTCAGTGTGCATTTTGAAGGGCACAGTGATGCCTTTTGCCTTAAAAGGCAGCAAAGCAGCTCCTACAGGGAGAGCTTTGGTTTAAATTTGTAGGCATTACTTGGTAAGATGATCTGTTACCTGTTTCAGACTCCTGGAAGGAGCTCTGGCACAGCAGTGATTTGTTTTCTACAAGGTGCCCTTTAAAGGAAAGGGAACCTTCTGCTGGGGATTCAGGAATGATTAAAATTTAATAGCTCACACTAACTGCATCACAGGGGGCTGGGGTTTTATGCTCTGTTGCCAAAACTAAATCAAAGGTATCCACATAGAATCACATCACAGAATGGGCTGGGGTGAAAGGGACCTTAAAGCTCATCCAGTTCCAGCCCCCTGCCATGGGCAGGGACACCTCCCACCAGCCCAAGTTGCTCAAGGTCTCATCTAACCTGGCCTTGAGCACCTCCAGGGAGGGGACATCTGTAGCCCTCCTGAGCAACCTGCTCCAGTGTCTCACTACCCTCACTGTAAAGAATTTCATCCTAACATCCAATCTAAGTCTACTCCGCTCTAGTTTCAAACCTTCCCCCCCCTCTCTCTACCACCACAGACCCTTGTAAAAAGTCCCTTCCCAGCTTTATTGCAGGGCCCCTTCAGGTACTGGAAGGCTGCTCTGAGGTCTCCCCAAAGCCTTCTCTTCTCTAGGCTGAAATTACACTGAAGCAGCCTTCAGGTTTACAGATGTTTTCCCAGTCACACCTACTTCTCTAACCCACGAACTCAGAGGAATTGTTCTGTGGCCTGTCTCAGCCCATTACTTGTATTAATTCTGATCATAGAATGCACTGCCTTGGAAGGGACCTCCAGAGGTCATCTAGTCCAACCCCTCTGCAGTCAGCAGGGACATCCCCAACTAGATGAGGCTGCTCAGAGATCGACCAGCCTGCCTCAAGGGATGGAAGCATAGTCCATTTCTTCCCCTGTCCTCTGCAGCTAGGAGGCTGTGCAGGGAACCCAGGCTGCATCTCCCTTCAGTCGGCTCACTGCTACCATGCTCCTGCTTGCCGGTTTCAAACAGGCAGGGGAGCCCAAGGCTTGGCAGGCAGGAGCTCACCAGGCAAATTGTCAGTTTGCTGAGGGGCCCTAAAAGCAACATTGACTGCAAACTGCTTTTAAAGCACTGAGTGGTGTGCAGCACACCTCCTGCCATCACTCACTGCTCCTGCTGCAAAGGTCAAAGCTAACGTTTCCTTAGCTGTCTACCTCTGTGATTCAAGAGACTCCAATATCTATTTTTCTTTTTTAAGTTGCTGTGGTAGAAAGGTCTCCTTCCTTTCCAAAGAGGGATCTGCCTGTGGCTGTACTCAAGGGCCCAGCAGCTGAGCACAAGGTTAGAGCAATCTCCTAGGTTGTTAAGGTCTGTCTTTTGCTCTTGTAGACACAATGTCATGAAAATTGATTTTGTCTATTTCTATTATTGAGTCAACTTTGCAGTTGTCACTGTGCTGGCTTCTCAAGAGTATTGTGAGCTAATAGTAGTGAAACAAATGTGTGTGTGTGTGTGTGCGTGCATGATTTAGACTGGTAACACTTCAACCTTTCTACACCTGGAAATGAAATCAAGCTGAGAATACTTTCCCTAATTGAATTTCCTACAGGTAGATAGGAGAGCTCCTGTGGCCTTTGCATAATTCCAATATTACTTCTTGCTCAGGGAGGGGATGGTTTGTCTCCTGTTCACATGCCTCCAGCTGAGCACTTTGACAGAATGACACAAGGCACTGATGTAGAGGTTAAGGCTGAATGTTAATTAGGAGCTGATCTTCCAAACCCTCACATGCTAGATATGTTTCATAGACTCATATATTCACATTGGGTTGGGTTGGAAGGGAGCTTAAGGATCATCTAGTTTGAATCCCATTGCCCTGGGCAGGGCTAGACCAAGCTACTCATCCAGCCTGGCTGTGAACACCTCCAGGGGCATCCACAACCTCCCTGGGCAACCTGGTTTTGTTTGGTCTGTAAGCAGCAGGCAATCACCACAAAAGTGGTGAACAATTTCTGTTGGAGCTGAGTATGGACAAGAGTTGAGACACCTCAGAGCTGGGCTGGCTGCCCAGCAAGACTCAGTGGCAGTGGCTGGGGACCTCATGCACAACACTTGTGTAGCTTTAGAAAAATTTAAGCAAGAAGGCTAGACCAAGCTCATCCTCAGCCTGCTTAGGAGGACTGATAATCCTTCCATGAATGGTTGGACTTGATGATCTTAGAGGCCTTTTCCAACCTAAACAACTCCATGATTCTATAAAAGCAGGATTCTGCCAACCACTTTCTTGTTGTTGTTGTTGTTGTTTTTCCCAGCTGTGCTTGGGATTACCCCTGAGGTTTGCCTGCTGCCTCACTGGGCTTGCAGCCTAATTTTTCAGTTGTGTTCTGGTCAGAATTTTAGTTACAAGCCTCATCCATGTGAAGCTGCATGTTCATGGATAGACAGGTTGCAGCTGGCTTTGTTTTCCTTGTGCTTTCATAGATTCATGGAATTCTTTAGGTTGGAAGAAACCTCTAAGATCATCAGGTCCAACCATTCATGCAAGAATGAGCAGTTCTTCCTAAGCAGGTTGAGGATGAGTTTGGTCCTCATCTACTTGCTTAAATTATAAGGCTACAGAAGTGTTAAATCAGGCCCAGAATGAAAAGGAGATAGAGAAGTCAGGCAGGTGGATGCCCAAGGTTACACTCATCCATAGTTTCAGTACACCCAACAGGTTACACTCATCAATAGTTTCAGCACGCCCAACAGGTTACACTCATCAGTATTTTCAGCACACCCAACCTGCCCAACAGGTTACACTCATCAGTAGTTTCAGCACCTTTAGTGCCTCCAGTCTGTCACAGAAGAATGCATTCTCCTAACCTGCTGAACAGAGGAAACCTAAGTCAAAACTGTAAACCCCAAAACTGTGATCCAGTGGGCGCTAAGGCAGTGCAAAGTTGGAAGCATTTACTGCTTCTCCCTGTTGATCTGGATCTAGTTTTAAATTGCAGTAAAACAAACAAACAAGCCCACAAATGGCTGTGATTAACACAAGTGGTAGACTTGAGATGTTGTGAAAACACCTGCACAACTGTGTTTTGCTTTTGTGTGTGTGTGTGTGCAGTTACTGGAAAAAACCAAACACCTTCAGTGAAGTTTTGGTTCTGCTTTCACTGAAAATTTATAACTAATATTATTTAAAAAAACATAAATCCCAAAACAATTAAAAAAATAATTCCACAATGGCTGTTTATTAACTTTTGTTGTCTGATCAGTGACATTTGAGTATTGTTGTGTAAAACAAACAGTGTGCAGAGTATTCCACAGATCTGAGTAGTGATGTTGAGCCAAATCTGGTTTATTTTTAATAATTCTTTTCTTTTCTTTTTTTTTTTTAAGTGTTTGCATACACTTTTAGTGCTCTTGGAACCAGATTCTTGCTTGACCAAAGTACTCCTGTTTGCTTTTGTGGCATGGTTTGTATCTAGTCAGCGTTTTGTTAGGTAGAGAAATGCCATTGGTGTTAATTCTTGTTCTCTGGGGTTGATGAGAGCTGCCAGTTTGATTTGTTTGCAGAGAAGCAGGCTGGGTTCTTACAGAGTACTTCACCTGTTCCTCGAGTGCCCAGGGAAGTCAGCTCTGAACAGTTTCACTGCTTCTGAAGAAGTGGAACTATCAAGTAGAGAAAAAACAGATGCTATACCTTAAGCATGGAATGGTTTGGTTTGGAAGGGATCTCAAAGATCATCCAGTTCCAACCAGAACCATGACACTGTAGGTGGGAGCTCCACTCTTTTGCAAAATAACCTTTGTTTGCCATTATTAGTGAACAAAACTGTCCCCTTTTTTTGCAGCCTTTAGACTAGGGCGCTACTTATGTGGTGCTTAAGCAAAGCTCCAATGTCTGTAGCACCATGGAATAAATTTACAAAGGGGAAAAAAAAAAAAGAAATATTTACCTTATTTATTGATTGATTTTTTTTTTGGTGTGTGTTAAAATTCACTTATAAGCATTTTTAATACTACCTGAAATCAATAAATATGTTCATTTTTAAAGTGGTTAACAATTGTTACTGATAACCAGATTGGATTTTCCCCAGGCTTCCCCCCCCACCACTTCTATCTTGCAGCTAAGCTGTGGAAAGGTGAGTACTGGATGAGCAGAGAATGGGCACCTTTCTGATGAGCCCATTGGCATAAGAGTGGAAAGAAGAGGTTGTACACTGCAATTTCTTGATTTTCCTGATTAGAGCTTGAAGTGTGGTCTCTGAACTCAAGAGATCTGCATTGAATTGTTCATTTCAGGCATGCAGTGGTGCTACCCATCCTCATCTGCAGCTGGTAGGGGATAGAACTCCCATAAACACCAAACTTCCCAACTGAACCTCCCTCAGCTTCTGGAAGAGCACTGATTCCCCATGCTCTGTGTTCATAGCCTCAGCAGAAACCCTGAGGGTTAACAGGGTCATTTGACTTCATTGTTTAGCCGCTCAAGGGTAAATAGAGGTCCCTACAGGTGATCCTAAATTTGGTTCCACATCAAAAGAAAAAAAGGAGGAGCTAGTAACACATTTTCGGGGAGGAAGAGAGCTCCTGTTTTCAGAACTAAGAAATGTCCTGGAGCAGCTAAAGTCCTGTGTCATGGACTCTGAATTCAGTCAGGTGTTAGTGTTGCCTCTTTCCCTCATTTCAGCTGAAGCCCAAGGTAGGAGGATTACTGTTTGCCCTCCAGTTGTATTTCTGTCAGAAAGCTCCAGTAATCTGGAGCTAACCATGGGGGCTGAGGGAACAGGAAGCAAATCTGACAGGTCACTTCTCCTCTGTAAGGATGCACTGACCTCATAGGGGAGAAGAGAGGTGCAGACTTACTGTGACATGCTGAGAGCTGTTTTACCAGACTGGACAATGCTGAAATGGAATTTACAGATTGCAAGCTTTAAAGAGAAGGTTATTGAGGGAGGGCTCACAGTGGCAGTCCTCTCACAGAACCCCAGGCCTTCTGCATAATTTATTTTTCTATTTGTGGGGTGGGGGTGGGGGGGAGGGAGGGAAGGGAGCAGTCCACTTCCAACTGAATTCATCCAAGGAAACTTGAAAATTGTAGCTGTTACTTTCAGTTTGTAGCTTTATTATTTTGTGCATACTTGGAAATATTGTTTGTCAGTGAGAAGGTTCCATCTGGTGACAAATGTTTATATTTCCTATGGCTGCCTTGTAAAGAATCAAAACAAACAAACAAACAAATGTACAATAATGAATTTCTTAATATGGAACAAGGAGTAAGATTTCTACAACTGGTACAGATTTTGATGTGAGCTGGTTTTTAAAATCTTATCACAGATTAGTCAAATAAAACCTTCCTTGCCTTTAAGCAAACAGTGTCACTGATTTTTCTTACCCTTGATGTGGGAAGTATTAAGCCATCACTGTACATATCCCAGCAGCCAGTGGAAGCAGTATAAATAGAGGCAGTTTAATACATCTGACTGCCTGAAATAATACTTAGATTGGAGGTTGACTCCAACCCTTTCCTTCTCAAAAGTCATATAAAAGTATTTATGAACAAGACACCATCTAAATGAAAGCTTTATAGGAGTAGCTTCAGGACATGCAAAGAATAAATCTGAGCTACTGTGCAGAACTAAAAGATGCTGTAGTACAAAACCAATGGCTAACTTGGCTATCAAGAGGCTGTTTAAAGCAGCTCTTTAAAAATGGCCTTTAAAAGCAGCCTCCTGTTTAAAGAAGCTCTTTTGCTAGTTACAGCAATCTGCAAGAAATACTGCAAAGTTGCTCTGGTTTGTCTGGAACCTAAGTACTTAGGATTAATTAGGCTAATCTAATAGCAATCCTTAAGAGAGTCTTAATGTGGTTTCTCTCTGGTGGCATGAATGACTCCACAGAAACCTATTGCCTTGCAATGGCAGTTGTGGTCAGGACAACAAACCACTGCTGTGTCACTAACTCCCAGCTAAACACAGTGCTCAACTTCTGCTTTATTTTGTGTGTGTGTATGTGTGTGTGTGTGTGTCTATATATATTTATATATTAAAAAAATGTTAAGCTGTCAGCATATTGGATCAGTATTTTTAGAATGCAAAGTGTTAACACTGCAGCTCATGGCAATTGGATGCCAGTCTAAATACTTCCTATGATCACCCTTCTGTGGCCCTTGCTCTGGTCAGTTCAACTTAAGCTTCAAAGCAGTTCCTGCCTCAGCAGATGTGGTACTGTTCTGATTCTCCTGTTCACTTGGAAAGAGAAAGGAAGGGAAGCCCTGAGCTGCTTTGTCATGAAAGATTATAAAATGTTATGGCTTGCTCAGTGTATGGAGTGCACCTTTACAAGCACTGCTCCACAGAGCTCTCCTTTTTATCTGCTCATAAACTAACAATAGTTACAGCTATCCCTGCCTAGGTACCAAGTGCTCCATGGAGGTTCTTTGCACACCCTCTGATAGCTTGAGAAGGTTTGTGAGCTGGACGTGCAGACTGCAAGTTCTGTGCCATTAGAGAGCTGTAGCCTGATACCGCATGGAGCCTGCAGAGGAACAAGAAGACTGCCATTAGCAACGTGAAGTCAGAAAGGCTAATTAACTGCTTGGCATGCAAATTGCTGCAAACTGTTAGATGGGAGCAAGGAAGAGGTCTGGGGCCGCTACACTTTCACTAACAGTTCTGAACACTAGCCAGAAAATACTTTGTTACCTTCAGTGAGCATAAATGACAGCACGAATGAAGTACTGCAGTACTTTAGCAACAGGAGCATTTCTGGTGATAAAATCCAAGTCATTAAAATGAAAAACGTTTAGGAACATGGAACTGGTGACTATAAACAGCTTGAGATCAAGATTTGTGGCATCATGGAAGAGATGAAAAGGGAGCTAACACTACAACTCATGGCAGTTGGGTACTGTAACAAAGTCACATGCAAGACTGTAAGAGCATCTCCAAAAAGAAAAGGGTTTTGGTTGTTCCAGTAGGCTAAGCCACTAACCAGCTGGTGACAGAGCACATTGTATGCATCTACAGATGCAGAAGTGGACCAAATCGTTTAGTGGAAGCAGTACACCTCACTGCTTAAAGCTTCACTCAGGCCTTTGAAACTGCTCTTTTTCTAGTTACAGCAATCTGCATCCTACACCTGCTAAAACAGGACACAGCATTCAGAATGCAACTGTAACAAAAGGAACAGTTCCAAGGCAGGGAGTGAAGATAGGAATGTCACAATACAGATCTCAGTGAAGGTAATAGAGGCATTTACCTGATAATGGTTCAATGAATTGACACTAGAAGTGATGTTTAGAAACTTACAGTGCTCATCCATTTAGGTACAATTGCTGTGTTTAAAAATGGCATCAATACTGCTCTTACTGTGCTAGCATTGTCTTAACTGCCAAGGGATGGAAAAGAAAGGCTGTAAAATGTTCTGTCATGCTTTGTCATCATCATTAGTAATGGGTGAGGGCTGAGGTGGAGTAACAAAACCATTAGTACCAGTAGTTTTGTGGTCTGGGGTGAGAAGAGCTGCTCTTTGCCTAGAGCCCCAACTTAGGGTTGAGTGTGAACCCACAGGAGTGAAGCTTTTCAGCTGCAGTGGTCTGCTGCAGCAGAGACAGACACAGTGAATATGTGGGAAGAGTCCTGTGGTTCCACTTACTACTTTGAAGCAGCCTGAGCTGAGCAGCCCTTCTCCCTCCAGACAGCAGGGTTCTCTCCTCACAGAGGCATGCAGGCACAGACAAGGCAAAGGAACAGCTACTTTACCTGGTGATACTATCTTCAGTTACCAATGAGAGAAACTGTCATATCACTAACAGATGGGAGAATATTAGCAGTGAGATTTAATGAACTTCCAATGGATAGGATCATTAACTTCATACAAGATCAGCTAGAAATGGTCCCATTGGTAAAAATCAAGCTTTGGGAATTAGGTAGGATTTTAAATTCTTACCTCTATAGGTAAAAGTGCTTAATGCTAAGCCCTCTATAGAAGATTGTAGCTGCTTGAGATTTAATTATGGGATGCTTGCTCCAAGAGAGGAAGAGGGAATTGCCCTGTGACAACACTTCTGAATTTAGTGCCTAATTGAGAATGAGGTAACTTTCACAAACACAGTAGCTTACCACCTCATGGATTAACCAAGGTGCTGTGCAAGAGGTTTCTGCATCCCATGACCTGTTGAGCTCTGGGTACCACAGGCTCTTTGTTACCATCATGCTACCCAATAACCAGCTTTTCTAGAAATGTGCAGGCACCAGTGGCAGTGCAGTGGGACCCTCCCCATTCCCAGCCTGGGTTGGCATCTCTTTCAGGCAGAGACAAGGAGTTGCTGTTCTCACAAGGCCAAAGATAAGGCTCTTGCTGGGGAAAATAATTTCCACAGCAAGAAACCTAGAAGCAAAGAGAACATTTGACAAGCATTAGAAGGTGCAAGTCCCACTGTGGATTTAACCTGCACAGGTATCTTGAAGGCTCTGCCACACCACAGCTGAGAATACTCTGCAAGTAGTCCACATTCTGAGTTACAGGGATCACTTAGCAATGTCCAAGTGGTAGGTAACCTGTTGCTAAAACCTGTTGCATTTACCTCTCCTCTTGCACAGCAGCATCATCAAAAGCCTGGGAGAGGCGCTCCAGCTGGCAGATCCTGGAGGAGACCAGCTCCAGCTCACAGTCAAACTCTCTGCAAACAGAATGGTCATTGCTAAAGATCAAGCCTGGCAGTACTGACCAAAGCCTCTGTGTCCCTGCAGTAACTCTGGTCACCTCCAGACTTCACAGAGAGAAACTTAGCATTGTAACAATCCTGCTCTTGGTACCACTGCCCAGCTGTTCACATCTCCACTCATCCCCAAGACAGTTGCCTGCTGATTCAAACACCAGGTTGAGATGCACAAGAGTTGGATTCAGCTTCTAGCCTGGACATTTCTAACGTGACTTTGACAAAAAACCCCAAGTGGAGGTGCATTACAAAGCACTTCCCTAATTCACAACCCTTTATCTGTTACACTTTTGAGGCAAGAATCTCTCTAGTCTATAAAAGCTCAACATAAGCAAAGCCATTGCAGTATGAGGCTTGACAGGGCTCAAGGCAGCATGATCTAGTGGAGGATGCTCCTACTTACTGCAGAGGGGATTGGATTAGATGACCTTCAGAGGTCCCTTCCAACCCAGATCATGCTATGACTTCTGCAATGCAAACAGCAGTTCTGGAAAAGTTGGGAGCTAAGGAGATGTATTGAGAGCATTCTTCTTTACCAGAAAGGCACAGCAGAGAGCTCAGGTATGTTACCAGTGTCTGAAGGGGGCTGGTGCTGAGACACATGGTGCAAATTTACACAGTGGAAGAGTGGCTTTTCAAAAATTCTTACCACAGCACAACATAAAGTTTCAAATTTCATCTCTACCCAGTGCTCAGCTCCTGTCCATACAGGATCCTTAACTCCCTATTTGCACAGCACACCCTTACAGGGAGACCAGGGTAGCAAGCTTCAGATTTTGCCCTCTCGCTTTACGACATACAATAATCAGTAGTTTAAAAAACAACAACAAAAAAACCCCAACCCACAAACAAACAACAAAATAATCCACAAACCTAAATCCCAAGAGAATAAGGTTTACAAAGGAACTTGGCTTACATCTTTCTGCTGCTAGGAGCAGGTGATGAATAAGGACTCTTCAGTGCTGCTGCCCTTCTCGACCGCCTGAGCGGGACAGCATCTTTGCCAAACCAGGCTGACAACCCCTTGCATCCTCTGTGTTCTGACACCTTTGTTGCCCTAAGCAGGGCTCTTTTGCTGGATCTTGGGGTGCCTTTGGAACTGGCTGCTGACTCCCTACGGCAGGAGGTTCGAGGTGTGGTACTTCTTCTCTTGGCAGAACTGGTGGCAGAGCTTCTGCTGATGGATTCAGCTGGAAAGGTCAGCGTGGAGCGCGTTGGGCTTTGGCAAGACTTCTGTATTCTCTGCAAGGTGCATTAAACAGACTTGTTATGCTAAACTGACTCCATTAGCCTGGACTTTGAAACCAGAGACAAGGACATTGGACCTGAACCCCTACAGTCCATTCTCATGTCAGTTTTAACCTAGCATGAACGCTTCTTGATCTCTGTGCCCATTTGTGTTGGGGGAGTCATTTCTTCCCCCAGACTTCCTAACTTTTCAAGGACTTCCCCAAGCCCTGGGACACAGCTCCTGCTGCTCCTGTGCAGGGGAGAGCCAGGCTCTCTATCATATAACCGATGCAGTCACAATCAGAGGTCTCCACCCTTTAGTGGCAAAGTGCAAGCTCAAGTTTGCTACCCTGCTACCACCTAGTGGGTTTTGTCAGTCCAGATTTACTGACTGCAACGAAGAACGTCATAATAAATAGGAGAGGTACAGGAAAAGGAGTAGAAACATATAATCCAAAGCACCACACATTCATCAGAAACAATCCTAATAAATAGGATGGGTAAAAGAAAATGAGTAGAAAAATTAAATAATCCAAAGCACCACACATTCATCAGAAACAATTCTTTACAAGCAATGGCAGCCCTTGCCCACCTGCCTCCAAGTGAAGGCTGCTTTGACATACATGACGAAAATACAGTAGGAGAAAAGCATTTACTTAGCAATGAAGTCAAAGTTCTGATGAAACTATATCTAATAGTTCTTTTCACCTTCCTTCCTGTCCTACCAGAACCATAATTTGCCTCTCTATAATTCAGGATGGATATTAAGGCTTGCATTAATTAGCAGCTATGAAACAATCATTATGGTGTGCAAGTGCATGGGATAGACCCTCTGGAATGCAGCTTTCTGTACAAGTCCAGAAATCTTAGTATTGAAATCGAAGCAAAAAAACCCAACTACCTGTGACACTGTTCCAAAAGCATTTTTTGCTGTTCTTCTAATACTCTGAAGAGTTTGGCACTTCTGTCTTGCTTTCAGGCTTTCCCAAGTTGGGGTCTTATGAAAATTCATCTCTACTGGCTTTAATGGCACTCTCTTCCTTAGGGACATGCGGATGGTATTGAGAGAGCTCAGAGAAGGCCTCCTCTTGAATTTGTCAGGCACAGGACTCTCATTCTCATCGAAGTCACCCAGGAGCTGGTGTTTCCTCCAGGACATGGAGGCCTTGACATTTTGTAGCACGGATGCCATCTTGTTGCAATTCCTGGCCAACCTTATTCCTGAAATACTTGGAAGCAGAGCGTGCAAAGCACAGAGCACTGTGAAAAAGGAGCAATGGAAACTGTTGTACAATACATTGTTACAGCTGCCTGAGACAACAAAACCAGAGCAAAGCAGACTTGAGGGTGAACCTAATTGGTGTCTACAGCTTTAGGTCTGTGCATGCTCATGAAGAAATCCTATACTGTATTGCCAGTGCTGAGACTCAATGTTATGAAGTGAACACTGTCAATGCAAGCGTCTGGTTGGCATCTTAGATTAACTAAGGTCTTGTATCCCAAATTCTTTCCTTCATTAATCAAAAGAGCCTTCCACAGCCAGGCAAGCTTGCACAGCTGCTGTTGTCTTTTGCCTGAGCTGCTAGCTCAAGGCTCATGCTTCAGTCCCAGTTCTCATTGTGGACGTGTGTGTCCTGAAACGGACAGGATGGTTGCTGGCAGAAGGCAGTGGAGGCAAAAGCTAGAATGTCTATTTACTGTGTGACAGACAACAACTTAAACATCTGCACGGACACATAGTTAAATGCTTAGTTTTCACTAATTACCGAGCTAGACTACCACTAGAAAAATTATTTCTACACAGCAAATGAAAACAGCAGAGTGAATTAGTTTTACCAATACGTCACTGCAAATTGCTCTTAATAAGAAAAGCTGGGAGGTCTCTGCCATCATCACACCACATTCTAGGAAAGCATATTTATTAATTGTACCTTACCACCTGTGACCTCTCAAAGCGTCTCTACCTCTCAAAGTGTTCTTATTTGTGTCAGAAATCAGTAAGGCTCACTGAAAGCCTTTTAGTCGCTTCCTTTACTAGCTCGCAGCTTATCCCCTGGCAGCCACGGCAAAGGCAGGCAGCTCCCGGGCTCGTCGCAGTAACCGAACCGCGTCTCGGGAGCTCATCCCTGCCGCTTCCGCTGCTCAGCCTGGGCTCCGCTCCCCTGGCTACATTCCCTGCGCTAGCTACCGACGGTCGAGGTCCGAACGACTCGCTCAGCTGCAGCCTGGCCAGCACGACCGGCTTCGCGCCGCGGGAGCCGACACCGGCAAGCCCAGCCGGCACCATCACTTGGCCCCCCGGGTGCCATTAAAACAAGCGCAAAGGCGAGGCCGAGGCTGGAAGAGAGCGGCTCAGGCCTCTCACAGGGTGAAGTGCAGGCCGCGGCCGACCCGCTGCGACAGCCGCTCGGCTCCGTACTCACAGCGACGACCGAGAGCAGACGCAGCCACCGCACCCAGAACCCTCCTGGCACTACTGGCGCCGCCGCCGCGTTTAAACGACGCCCCGCCCACCCCGATTCGTGCCGCTGCCATTGGCTGCCCCGCTGCCGTAGCCTATCCCTATTGGCTGCGCCTCTGCACGCGCGGCGGCCGTTACAGGGCTTCGCGCCTGCGCAGGAGCCGCGGCTGCAGCGCTGGGAGCCCGGGAGGGAGCTGGGGCTGCCCTGTCCGGGCTGGAGCCTGGCACAAAGCAGCGTGCGGCGGTAACTCACAGGCGCTCCTCCTCTGGCCGGTCCCTGCAGCGCAAGAGACGCTGATGGCGACCGTTGCCCGAGCACGGTAGCGCTGCTGCTCCCACCTGCCCCCCTCGCGTTCGGAGCCTTTGCAGCCCTGCGGTCTGGCAGAGGCAGCTGCTGGAGCTGCACAGCTTGACCTGGAAGCAGGCAGGGATAGACCTTGTGGCAAAGCGGGCAGCGAAGAAAGGCCAAGCGCTAACTGTGGTTCGCTGGGGTTGCAGAGCTTTTTTACCTCGTGGAGCTCCCTTATCCTCCCCCAGAGGACAAGAACAACTGTAAACCATTTGTCTTTCAAACACTTCCACCTAAGAATTCGTCGTGGGAGCAGCTGTAGCAGTATTTTTTTTTCCAATAGTTTTGCCTGCTTGCCCCTCAACAGGTTAATCTCAGAGCTAGAGACACCTCCCCTGCAAAGTCTTTGCTTAGAGGCATGAGGAAGCCAAGGCATGCACACTGCAGGATGCCTGCTGAGCCTCACCTCTGCTTTGTGCTTTCTGGGACGGTGCCCCAGGGCTGTGTTTTGCACGATGCTGTTGGTGCCTCATCCTATTCACATGCTGTAACGTGGGTGAGGACAGCTGCTGGCTCCTGCCTGAGTTCATCTGTCCTGACGTCACAAATGTTACCTCTCTGCTCCATGGCAACCACAGAACTCACTGAAGGAAGGTTCAGAGGTAGAGGAAACAGGCCCTGAACTCAGGAGGGAGGCTATGAGAGCTGGAGAAGTGCAGAGGGAGCCCAACCCTCAGCGTGGGACCGGTAACTTCTGGCAGTGTTGTTTGTTACCTGTTTTACTGCTACCCAGACGGTCTTGACTCACCAGCCTGCTGCCTGTCCATCCAGCACGGCTGAACATCTTGCTCAAACCAAGTGATAGAACAACTCTTAGTGTTTCTTACTCTGACAGAGATGGT
This sequence comes from Eubucco bourcierii, assembly GCA_013396675.1. NCBI lineage: Eukaryota > Metazoa > Chordata > Aves > Piciformes > Ramphastidae > Eubucco > Eubucco bourcierii. Next base: position 294,900 of record VWZE01006224.1, on the reverse strand, counting down.
ACCTTAATGTCAGGGTGCTGCTGCCTCAGATGATTGCCATGGAACAATAGCCATAGTTTTGCCACTGCTGGTACTGTCCACATGTCTGCAGCCCAAAGCAGTGGATACTTTCAGACGCATCACAGATCATTATCAACTACAGCTGATGCTAACCAAAGGTTTCTAGAGGCTGTAGCTGCTCTATCAGCTCTTGAGTGATTCTGCGCCTTTACTCTGCTCTCATCAGACCCCACCTGCAGTCCTGTGTGCAGTTCTATGTTCTGCTTGTGCTGGGGGCTCCAGAACTGTTGGAGTGGGTCCAGAGGAGGCCACAAAGATGCTCAGAGGGCTGCAGCAGCTCTGCTCTGAGGACAGGCAGAGAGATTTGAGGCTCTGCAGCCTGGAGAGGAGAAGGCGGAAGCCTTAGAGTAGCCTTAGGCTACTAAGGCGGAGACCTTAGAGTAGCCTTGCAGTATCTGAAGGGGGCTACAAGAATGCTGGGGAGGGACAATTGACAAGGTCTGGGAATGCCAGGACAAGGGGCAATGGGTTTGAA